>OZ026620.1:61767660-61995160 GCA_964020975.1 Hermodice carunculata | reverse complement strand
GAGGGAGGGACATGTACTATGGTGAACCCTCCACCGTAAGTAGGCACAACTCTAACTAATACAGTCAGTCATTCTCTGCAGGTACGAAGTCACAACGGTGATAATTCTAATTGGTTGTGGCTACCTGTAATTGTCTCGCCAAACAGGTAGTAAGGGCTAAAAGCAACAACTTTTTGACATTAAGTAAACATACTTGATATTTCTGGCCTGGCTCTCCAATCCAAACTCTCCCCTCAGTGGGTGGTGTTAGGTCTATCGTGACACCATCGCTGCAAGCTGCTATATCCGGTAAGTGTGTGCGAAACTTTTCCCGTTCTATGAAAGTGGCGTTGGCACTTATGCACACAGCATAGCGTTTTCCGTGACTTAGTGCGAGGTCATATACATTTAGAAATTCCTTTTCTGGAAATCAAATACTTTTTTTGGCATTTGACATGACATTCCAATATTACGAATTCCAAATGATATGAGTGCGACTTAATACCACTGTACAGAAAAAGGAAATCCCTGATGCAAAATCCGTTTCATGCCCCACACCACAGTCACCTAAGAAATAATTCTTAGTGAGCCAAAATGTAGGCCAAAAGCAAGCTTAATGACAAAAATTACACTTATAGTTATAGCATTTTATGGCAGCTCGTACAAAACTGCAAATTATAATGTAACTGCGGTTCTGTATTGCTTAAATTCTACGAGGGATTTATCAAGGTAATATATAGGTGAATGGTAATTAACCTGTATAGCCACAGCGAATGCTGAATGGATGGTCACAGGGAACAGGAAAACTTTCAGTGGATGGTGATTCGAAGAAGGCATCGTTTCTCTCGCTATGGTCCTCTATTATCGCCCAACTGTAGTTTCTGTGACGTAAAGTTGGCCATACAGCAGACATGTTGCCGCTCGACACTGAATAATCTATATCTTTTTCGGGCCATTCGGCATTTTTCTCGAGATGTACGATTGCTGTAACAAACAAAGAACAAGCGTAAAACTAGGAAAGATGATTTGCTGCATAGTAAATCAGTGTGTGTGTCTTAAAAGCATATTGGTATGGCAATGTATAACTATTCCATAACACCGCAGCAGAAAATGGAATGGCATCTCTATCTATTATAGTGTTGAAGATATTCAAGATTGAAAATTTCAAATACTGCTAATTAGCATAATTTAAATTGCTACAACCTTTGTTTTAGATTCATTACATGCGCAATGGTCAACAACCCCCTAGTAGAAGTTGAAGTGACATCTCTATCTATAATAGTTTTGCAGATATTCAAGTTTTAAATTTTAAATGCTGCTAATTAGCATAATTTTAATGAGTACAACTTTTGCTTTTAATTCATTAGATGGGCAATGGTCAATAACCCCCTAGTAGAAGTTAAAATGACGTCTCTATAATAGTTTTGAAGATATTCAAGGTTTAAAATTCTAAATGCTGCTAATTAGCATAATTTAAATTGCTACAACTTTTGTTTTAAATTCATTAGACGTGCACTGGTCTATAACCCCCTAGTAGAAGTTGGAATGACGTCTTTATCTATTATACTTTTGAAGATATTCAAGATTTAAAATTTCAAATGCCCCTAATTTGCATAATTTTAAACATTCCTTTGTATAAAATGGTCAAACTCCTTGTACGGAGGTACAGTCATGCCAAGTTTGGAGTTTCTATGTATAATAGTGTTTGAGAAAAGTGTCGGACAAATTTGCTGGTAAAGAAGAAAGAAAGAAAGAAAGAATTTCAGGAAAAACAGAAAAGTGTGTGTTGACACACACACTTTAATTATAGTGTTCAATGATTAATCCTAATTTTTGGTCAGAGTGTGCGTATACTGCTGCATCTGTTAAAATGAAAACATTTAGACATGGGTCAGTCTTTTTTATATTCCAAGAAAAGTCCTACACATTTTTTTCATTCCATACACCTGCTGTAGGCTTTTAATGTTTAGATTGAATAAGGGTCGTAATTGCAAATACTAGAAATAGGCTTTATGGGTACCTTTATTCTGTGCCGGGACTATGGTTATGTTTGAGTGCGCAAGGTCAAGGCAAGGGGACACAAAGAGCCTGACGAAGTGGACTCAGTTGCCTCGCACTTCTTTCTCTTTTGTTCACTAAACCATGGCCGCAGGCCCATATTCCCCCCCCCCCACCCCCCACCCCCGTAAGGTCACACAAGCGTATCTGCAGCCAAACTTCCTGGACTCGCAATTTGCAGAGGCAACCAGCAGAATGGTTGTCTTCATATTGTAATCGATACGAACCCATTCATACTGACCGCCAAAGTAACTGTCCACCGAAAATACTGATTAGGACTAGACGGGAACAAACAAAAAACCGGTGCCCTGTTTTCTTATTTTAAACACCTTCTGCTGCCTCGACCCATATAATCTATATTCCAAAAGATTTTTCAAAATCCACTCTCTCGATGCCTGCCTAATAATTAAGTTATCGGATGTATTTTAACCCACTTTGGCCAACTTCTTTCCTTGCAAACGGGCCACCATTCGTTCAACAGAAGTGACCCGCGCGTACGGATTCGAATTTCGCCTTCGCTCTGATCGGGCGCCAGTAAATAAACTTGTACTTTCGTTTAGTATTTCATTACGGATGTGTACAAAAATTTAGCGAATAAAATAAAGCTGTTAAGTAAACGAAATACTCTATATATTCACTGGCGGCCGACCATAGCGAAGGAGAAATTCGAGTCCGTACGCGGGGTTCACTTCCATTCAACGAAGAGTGGCTCATTTGAGATCGAGAGGCTTTGCGAGGATAAAAGTGGCCTAAGTGGGCTAAAATACGTCCAACAATTCAATTATCAGTCAGGCGTCGAGAGAGTGGATTGTGACAAATCGTTTGGTGTATAGATTATGTGCTTCAGGGCATGAGAAGGTGTTTAAAACAGGAAAAACAGCGTTGGGGGCACCGTTTTTTGTTTGTTCCCTTTTAATCCTAATCAGTATTTTCGGTGGGCAGTGACTTTGGTGGTCAGTATGAACGGGTTCCTATCGATCAGAATATGATACATACCATTCTGCTTGTGCCATTTCTCGGCTTTCTCTAAAATTGGCAAAAACAAAAAAACAAAAACAAAAAAAAACTGTATGGCACGTGTGGACATTCATGGAAAACCTTCATCCCATATTTAATCGTCTTTCAAATGCACCCACAGAATTCACCAGTCAAGATATGGATGCCTTAGGGAGATTGTTCATTGTTCTACAGCAAGACTTGCTCAGTCAGCAGAGTAAATGGTGCCGGCAAGATATTGTTTGCCCATGGAAACCGACATACAGAGAACATTTCTCCAACTGTTGCTGCCTTGACCCAACATGCCAAGAGAGCGGTATATCAGGCTGGCCATGTGTGGGGGCAGGCACACATATGTAACCCATCATTGCCATCACCATCAGACTGGGGCTGGCAGCAAGGTGTAGATAGTCAATGGTTCCCTCATTGGACAACACTGTCAGAGGCATCAAAAGGATGTAGAGAACTGGTAAAATGTAACTGCAAATTGTGTTGCAGGGGCAGGTGCACTTGTGCAAAGGCAAACTTGCCTTGCACCCACCTATGTTACTGTGTTGGCCAATGTTAAAAACTGCAACATGAAGCACTGTACTAGTGTACTTAATCAGATACAAGACCAGAACAATTTTTGACCTATTGTTCTTTTGTTTTGATTGTTTCTCATTACTAACTATTGAAGTGTGTGTGTGTGTGTGTGTGTGTGTGTGTGTGTGTGTGTGTGTGTGTGTGTGTGTCTGAATGCAGGATTATGTTTCTGTAGGAACGTAACTGTCACAGAGCAATTTCAAGGTTAGATATGTCACAACAGTATTTGACATGGGACAGTTTCATAATATCCATGTATGAAACAATGAAACTGTATCTCTGATTTCAAACATGAGTGGCCATTGTGGAATCTATGTCAGCAAGTCTCCTCTTAATTATCTCTACTCTATGCTTTGTCATTCTCAATGTATGTACAAAATATATAATGGTTTGTCTCAATGCACAATGATGTTAATTTGATAAGCCAAACACAAGCAAAGATATTGAGAAATCAGTTTGTGGCTGCCATATTGATGGCCATTTTGAGTTTCAGCATCAAATTTTGTTTCTGTGGGTTCGGAATGCACAAATGTGAAATCGTTTCCCTCAAAAACTTAGTTTTTGATGATTTACTTTATGCCATAAGCCAAACACAAGCGAAAATAAGGTAGCTTTGAGTTGAACTAGATTCATTTTTTTCTTCATTATAACTACTAATACCAGACATTTTTCAGATTTTTATTTTTCCAAATAATTAATTGTCAATAAAAAAAAAAACGAATCTTGCACACGTGTTGATCTTGGCATATTAATCACCACAGCAATTATATTAATTCATTTTGATACATTCTTAACAACAACAACAACAACAACACAAAACAAAAAACTTAGTTTAATAATTAAAAAAATTGATTTTTTTTATAACTTTAGTAGTTTTCATGTGGGAAAACTTTTCCATGGTTAGACCTAAAGCTACCTAGTTCTTGTGGGGCGCTGGTATCGTCAAATCGAATATTTTGGGCCCCTCATACTGAAATCACAGCAAGTTTTAGGACCTGTCGGGTCCAATTCACGTGTTCATTAACGCTGTGAGACACGCTGTACAAGCCACCACATTCCTAGCAGGTGCGTTTTGCAAGTTTTGTGATACACATATTAACCATACCTGGCTCTTGAGAGTGTTTCTGTGTTGATTCAAGACTGGGTGATTATCTTGCTTGCCTCGGTGCAATAATAATGATAATAGAAAACCATGTCATTATACATGGGATGAGTTTCATTGGACACTTAACATTATTTTAAACACGCTTTTGTTTGAAAGTGCAAAAAGAGGGATTGAGAAATAAGCGAAACTTGTGGTAATTCTGCTCCCAAGCACCACCTATCACGAAGTATTTGAATGCAAAATGAAGTGCAGTTTTGTTTCACATGGAGCTGCAATACGGAATAAAAATTGAAGGCCTGTCATTCGCGAAAAAAATGTGAGTACCAGTCGATAACAGCACTTTTAATTGTAATAAAACAAAAATTGAGGAACCGTCATTCAATACAAAAAAAAATTTAAAATGAATAAATGAAAGAACGAACGAACGAACAAACAAAAAAGCAAATAAATAAGTAGATAATAAAACGAATTTATAGATCTGACATGGCACGCTAAATTTTGTAAAATTAATATACAATACAAGTGCCTTTGGCGATTCATCAGGGATGTTGAACTCCCAATGGCAGGGTCTTTCATGGGGAAAGGAAAGCTTGAAAATGCCCAGTGCACGTGTCCCCCTTTTATTGGGACATGCTGTAATATTTAGTCGCCGTTTCCTGTTAGAGTGTGTGTGTAAATCTACCAGCCATCTGGGTGCTCCAATGCGAGACGAGAGCTCCTGATGGGTTTTGTTTACATATGCGCTTTGAATGTCAGCACCAACGGGTGATGCATAGTAAGGTCAATATTCTTACAACCTCAGGTTAAAGATTTGTAAAAGTTGACATTCAATGGTTTGAAACACATTCATACGATTCAGTTATCACAAAAATGTCCTTGCTTTCCAGGTCCTAATTCCAAAACCTATATCGAGTCCCGCTTTGTAATGTTTCGGAGAAATGACTGGTTCGCATTGTGATTGGCTGAAAATACGATGGCTGCCACCTGACAGCCGGCTAACGCACGTCTATCGGTGCTCAAATTTAATTTTCTATCACTTTTTATCACGCTCTTTGCCTCCTAAGCAGACTTTCTTGGGGCGATACACTATGTTGGCCCCCCAGCGAAAGTCTGCCCGGCCGTGTCGCAATACCATTTCAAGAGGCAATTAGCAGATCTGGCGATAACGTTGTAAGGCGCGGCTGGGCCAATGAATTGTACTTCGCTTATCGTGAAAGTTGCCTACTGCATTATTAATGAGCTGTGCGTCGTCCAATCAGATGCGAGCAACACGTCACTTCCCACACAGCAGTCAAAATAACTCCACGAGGTCGAGGACCCAAGGGAGTAATCCAATTGACACCTTCTCAAACGTGGTTTACCTGCTTGTGTATCTGTGACTTACTGGACTAAAAGATGTCAGAATGGAACAGGGTGCTGTGTATTGCGATCGGGAAATGTTCCCGGCGTCACCTTCACCCAGAATACAAGACGACACCCCTAACTTGCTCAGTTCTTGCTGGTGAGATTTCATTAGACTTACGAGCGGGCAAACTAAGATTACTACAGGTTTGGCTGGAATAGGCGTTTTCCGTTTCACCAGGTCAGGTATTAGTTGGAATATTCGGCTTTTTCCACTGCCTGTTGGTAAAATTACAAAAGTGTCTTTCTTCTCAACAATAACATTAAATAATGCTTGCTCCTGGTGTTTGGTCGCCTGATTACTCCCATCTCTTGCCAACAATCCTCAACAGCTTCCCGGATTTTTTTCTCATCCATTTTTTATTTCCCGTGACACTGACGCTGTTCGTGGGCAGCTAATTTAGTAATTACAACTGGGCTGAGTGCGTAACACAGTTGGAAATTAACAGGGCCGTAGCCTTGGGGTCCGATTGGTCAGATTGGTCGCACCAACATTTACGGAACCAGGTCACCAAAACTATGTTAATATACAGAAATTTGCTTCGAATTTCTAAATTTCTGAATTTGGCCTGACCAACTTTCAATTTAGGGCTACAGTACTGACTAATAAAACATTGTCATTTTGCATCTGTGTGGACGCACGCACAAAAACGCGATGCATTTTTGAAAGATACAACTGCAAAAATTACCCCAAGCGGTCACGGTGTTTTGTATCGACCATTAAGGCATTATCAATCTCGTGATTATTTATTATACTGATGGAATCCTCTGATGTTCGTCTTTCTATGTAAAAAGCTCTCTTATTTGCTAAGAAAAAATATTCGTGGGGTATCCCTCCAAAAATTTGCCAGAATGGGAATGGATGGACGTCACTTCACCTCATTATAAATGCTGAGAGCACTTCCAGGCTCCTCATTGGGTGGATTTGATCACGTGCCGCTCACTGTCCAATCAAATTCGTTGTTCCAAATGTGCTTGTCTCATGTCCGCAATGTTGGGAAGGTACAAGTCGTATCACGCAAAGATTATTGGACCAAGATGTTAAATTTTCAAATCACATTTTCACCAAGAAGAGTTCCATCGAAAAAATCTAGGCCCAGATAAAGGCACGAGTGAAAATTCATTACGGACGGCAAGGAAAATACGCAGATTAGTCATCGCAAGGTTACACGTGGACGAAGCGAAATTTTGCATTAGCCGGCGTAACACGATGTTGTTCATCACTGTCTCCGTTGGTTCACGTGGTTATTGGTGTTTTTGAAACAAAATTTGGTTGTTTTGATTTCATTGAAATGTTTGATTGGAACAAATCTGTAGGAATTAAAAAAAATTATGATCGAAGGCCGGAAAAATGTGTAGCGGAAAACCATGCCTGGGTGCATGCCCGTGACAGGCTGTGTTCACTCGCTCGTGTGTTGCACGACTTGTGGGTCTGCCGTGTTGCTTGGTGAATTAAGTGACCGCAATTAAGATCAGACTCAGAACACCGCCTACGGTATCAAATTTTTCAGGTATATTGAAATAGAAAGTGCACAGAAATATAAATCATATAATTTCTGACAATTTCGTCACGTGGAATCAATCGCAAAAATAACAGAGCCCAGGCATGTTCAATCACGCATGCCGCTTGTTGTGCAAGCGAGTTAAAAAAACTGTCCAGTGGCACACGGTGTACAACACCAGATACTGGCACAGTGGCAGCGTGCTAGGGGTTAAGCCCCATTCACAACCAATTTTTGATAGACCAGGGATGTGCTATATTGACTTAGTCGTAATAGCAGGTTCCTGGGTAGATTGAATCCATCCTTGGTACCGTCAACAACTTTTAGACCCTTTTACATCAAGTTGGCATATTGGTAACTTTTTATTCAATCTTAAATTTTATAATAATGAGTTACCTACGTGAGCATACAGACCCTATGTTATGTTCGTTTCTAGGCTTAAGTTACATGCATGTTTTATATATTTATCATTGTGATATATGTTAATTATATCAAATAAAATCAATTAATCAAATTACATCAAATGAAGTCCAGTTTACACAATTTCAGACTGGACCCATAGATTCAGTTCATGGACCCACTATTTTTCCTGAAAATGGAGAAAGATGGGTCCAACGGACCCACACTGAAAAATCCTTAATGTGACCCCTGCTGAATATCGCACAGCAGAAGTGTTAATCCCGTTACCCCCATTATGTTGTTCGCACCTTCCCAGCAGGTGAACTCAAACAGTTAATTGAGCGGCGTGTGGTCAATACCCACTGGGCCGTGTAATAGCCTAGAAACAAAATGGCGCTCACAGAGTCACTATCCCACAATCCACACCTGGCCACTCGCTGGCTGCGATGCCAGGACGGCGCTGTCTGCTTCCAGACAGTGACGCTGCCAAAGAAAGCCAGACGTTCGCCGGGGGGTAGTAGACCGCCAAGAACGGATGTTTAGCAGGCAATCACGCTCTCCACCTTTTCTGAATGACTAATACAATAATTTTACCGTATCCATGCATTTTGCATTTATAGTTTCGAAAATTCGTGAATCACCTCAGTGTGTGTGCGGCCGTCACACTGTTTACAGAGCTATTCTGCTAACCGGAGGTTTAATGATTGACAGGCGGCTGGGTTAAAGGAATGTTACGAAAAGCAATTAAAAAAAAATGATATAAATTAGTCTCTAAAGCCAGTTTCACGAATATAGTGTGATAGATTAGCCATTTCACTATTTGGTAGGGTGGTCACTTGGTTGTGGGAAATTTTCATTTACTCCCCTCAAAGACAAATCACTTCGGTATGTGAAGAATGTGGGTCGTCGTCAGACGTGACGTGTGCATGTAAAAAAAATGATCGATTTTGGGTAGATTTGAAACCTTAAAATATAAAAAGCACGCGTAGTCAGTTATATTCGGGGCGTGGCATTATGAATTTGGTCATATATAGATAGAAAAGAGTGTTTGGGGGCCAGGATATGGGTCCAAGTTTCAGGGGGCGTGGTTTCATATTTTCGGAAGATTTTTAAATATGGTGTAAACATATAAATAAACTTAGTAAAACTGTGACAAGGGATTAAAAAAACCTATGTTCAACTTGTGGGTCTCCCACAATTATATATGCAAAATTATGTTTACACGTTAAGTTTCTTGATGTAGATTTAAACTTATTTTATTTCTTGAAAGAGAAAACGATTGGAGAGCAGGCAACACCTATATGAACCCCTCTCGTAATGTTGAAATTGATGTTAACATTTTAGCCTAAGTTAACATCAGCTGTCCAAATGTAAATATATATATATATATATATATATATATATATATATATATATATATATATATATATATATATATATATATATATATATATATATATATACATGTATATATATACATATATATATTTCACATTGACATTAAAAAAATAAATATCGGCCCTGTAATGGAAAAAAAGGACAACCACTAGATTCGAACTCACTACCTGCTGTTTCAAAGAGACACGCTCCACCACTACGCTGCCAGTAGTTCTACATGTCTGTTTATATTGTGTGGCTCCGATAAATATACTCCAGACTAACATTACTCCTTTACTTTTCCATTGTCTCGCTGTGCCATGCAGCTCATTGGAATTTCGTTCTTAGGCAACCTGACTTATAAATGTGTGTCACTGGTGAAATATAAATAGCTGCACATGTCATAAGTGCTAATGCTTAGGTATGAACGAAATCATGGATAGGCCACTCCAGTGTTTGACAAACATTCAAGCAGGCACAGGGGCATAAAAGTGGTGGGGCAGTATACTAAGATGGAGATCGGGATATCAATTGCATCATAACAAACAGTAAGTTTACTGTACGTTTTTTAAAGCAATAATCAAGCAGGAATACGCTTTTGGTAAATGTAGACATAGGCGAAGTGCAAAAGTACATTCTTCTTGTTCCTACAATGGGTGAAAATGAATGGTCCCAAATCCTTTGACGTTTCTCGTTTCGTTTCGCTCTGTTTCGCCATATGCACCCATTTCTCGCTCTTTCCCGTAAAAACTATGAAGCAGCCCTACTAGAGGCCATTAGACAAACTTTCGATTTCTATCAACGTACAACAGGGTAGCGTTACAAATGACTGTACAGGACAAGTTGATCAAGTATTCGTTAATTTGTATTGAATACGGGGCCAGCTGAATTCAGATACACACTTGGCGACAGTCGGAAATAACGTGTAAAAGGTCGCCCGGAAGTAATTCAACAGAATTAGTCTTACCATGAATTCACCAAGGTCACTTTCGGTTTATTTGATCATAACTGTTATTCCGAAATACTTGATGTTATGATTAATTCAGATCAAAAAGGGAGCGTAAATTTTTCTAGTTGCAGAAGTGATTATAATCATATGTTTGCCTTTTTACTTGTAAAAATTTATTACACAGACATAAAATTTCACTTAGCAGAAACACAATTATTGTACTGGAAATGAATCAAAGTACTGATACATACGCTTGGCGTCTATCACTATCCTAGGAATAATCTTCTGCTTCTCAATAGCGTCACAGTCTTTCACATCTGCGCTGACTACCGCCACCAAACTGGCTTTGCTGATCCCACGAACTGACACCCGTACACATGTGGTCAAACTTAACCTTTTAGCCAACAGGACAGTAGCAGAAATCTAAATAGAAACAGGGCACATTTCACACACTGTGCATTCAATTAACTGATACATGAAGAACTTTTGTTCAGGGTTGTAATCAATAATGTATAAGTGTTTGTGTCCTATGCATCTGTACTGTACGTCCAATTTTCTTCGAAAGAAAAAATGCGTTAAAATATATTTAAAGAAAAAATGCACAAAGATTTACGTTCTTTATGTACGGCACGTTTCTGAAAGCTTTCCCGGTCAGAATCTATATCTTGACTTGGCGCCCAATCAGTGCCGCGGAAAGCGATTGACCTACGAGGTGCAAACCATGATAGGTCTTTAATATGTACAAATCTCGACAAAATGTTTTCTGTTAAAGTTAAAATAAAATATTGGACACAGGACAAATTACACCCCGGTGCTTCTTATATATTTGAGCGGTGCTATGGAGCTTGTTAAAGTATATGCTTTATTGACAGTAATTTTTCACTAACGATATGTAAATGTACACTCACATGTGTAGCGTTCGATTTGTGTCTGGACAACCGCTTCCATGGAAATAATATAGCACTGTTGTGCGAGTCATCTGTCAAAGTCCACTCATAATGTGCAATTAAATCGAGATCTGGGTTGCTTTCGTCTCTAAATTTCTCAATGATAAGCTCCATCTGGATACGTATATGAGAAAGATTTTCAAATATGTTTCACAAATATTAATTTAAATCGCCAAATAAACTCAATTAATGTAAAATAAGTATTATCCTTATCAAGGAAAACATTAACTAACTTATGTCTGCATCCTATCAATAGGATACAGATTCATCCGCATGAAGAACTGTATAATGCTCCTGTTCACTTTCATGTCATTGTCTTGGAAATTCAATGGTACGAAAGATGTTCAGGATTAGCCACTCCTTGTGTGAAATGTTTGATGATTAAACATCAAAGAGTGATTAGCTAGATGTTGCATGGACGTGTGTGAAATGTTTGGTGTTTAACTAGACGTTGCATGGACTGCTGAGGATTGACTGCACATTGCTTGGACTCCAGCTGTAACATGCAAAGAGTCTAGATGCAATTTGCTAGTGCAAGTACATAATTTACATGCATTGCATCATGATTGCGTACACTTAACAGTACATCCAAACTATGTGTTTTACAATGTTTATATTATGTAGACGACAAAAATTTTAATATTCTTTGCCCAAAACATAACATCATTCTTTCTCATCAATTCGGTACAATAACAGAAACTTCTAAATATATTAAATTTGAAGGATTATATGCCGTGTAATGCATGGAACTAAATATTTGTTTTCCTTTTTACTTGACTGTGGGGATATTAAAAAAGATCGCCTTCCTCCAGACTAGAAAGAAAAGAAACCAGCCTCATATATAATAATTTATGGCAAATGAATTATACCAAAGATGCTAGTTAGTACCCTGTTTTTATTGTCATACGTGACGTGCAGCTGACCAGTCATGGGTGGATGTGACGTCACCCAAAAACCACTGGACACTTCGGATGTGTAGCAAACTGTGTGGTAACATGGTTTAACACGTGACCGGTAATGACCTCCCGGTTGTAAACCTTCACCAGTTGACCTTGCATCAAACGTCTTGCGAAGGTCAACATAATCTTTAACAGTGATCCAGTTTCCTAAATGAAGAAAAAATCAAACTGATAGTTACGGTGCAAATTCAAAGTCAACTGAAAGTTGAATAGCAATTCTAAGCATTACACTGTCTTTTTGGATTCCAATTCATTAGGGTTGTTTTCTTTTCTTTCTCTTTTTTTTTTTTTTTTTTTTTTTTTTTTTTAATGTTTGGTTTTGGTTTGTTTTGTTTTTTTTGTTTCCATATCAAAATGCTCATATTTTTAATGCTGGGAAATTGGTTTAAACATATTTTATTCACCTAAAGTACATTGTTCTTGCTACAAACATATATTCAACGAGGGTGTTGGGACATTACATGTCTAGATAAACGTGATAACATTTCTATATCACTGTGCCATTTCAAACAAAATGGACATATACCTGGAAAGATTTCCTGTTCCACAGCCCACAGAAAATGCGTTATATAGAATCCATATGTAGGTGGTATAGCCCAATGTGCGCTTATTACCGATGTAGATGCTTGGTAGCCTAGATCTTTGTAGCAGGGTGGTTTGGGATCCTGCCAAAAATTGCATTGCATGTCGACCGTTTGGTACCCGGTCATGATTTTTCGGTAATGAAGTATCTACATACAGCTGAACTTACAAAATTTACAAATTATGTAAAACAGAGCTGATATTAGTATAAGCGTATATATATATATATATGTATGTGTGTGTGTGTGTGTGTGTGTGTGTGTGTGTATGTGTGTGTGTGCGCGCGCGCGTGTGTGCGCGTGTGTGTGTTTTCAAGGACAGATGTAGCTTTCTGTATGAATTATGCATAAGGTGTACGTGTTATGGACGCAGGAAATAGAGGTTCATCTCATTTCCACATGATCTCAGTTGCCTTGCTGTGTTTTCAACAATTGCAAATTACACGCACTCAGGTTTTCGTAAAAAAAATAGCAGCTTTATTAGTGTTACACATAACAAACATTGTACTTATCTGAATTATCTGAATGATTCTAGATTCAAACTCACCGGAAAACATTTTCAAGACTCAGCTTGGTTTAATTTGGAGAATGGAAGAAATGGACTGGGTTAACAGTTTTCCAAGGCGCGCTCTTGCTCTATCGTTAATCTATGATAACATTACGACGTTACTTCAGTTCAGCTAACTTGTATAGCGTTAAATTGTAGACTTACAACATTTTGTAATCTATCATCATGTAGATATTTACAATGTATATAAAAAGTGTACTGACTTCTTGTGGACATCTCTTACCTGCATGCTTGAAATAAACGAAAAGATTTTTGGGTGACGTACCTTTTCATGGTGGCTACCGTTCCTTTGTGAAGTATTCATAAATGGAGGGCCTGGCGAGACCAAAAAAAAAAACTGGATGCTAATTAATCTGGCATATATGTACTTGTGTCATGTTTTTACATACTCTCACCATATTTTTATTGTTCAAGCACAATTAGATATACCGGTATTTCTAAACCAAATATTTGAATCAGGAATCTACCATCTAATCTGGTAAGAGCCTTTTGATTGAGAATATTTTTCTAATGTGCATCTGGTTTACAATTATAACCAGAAGGCATCACCTATGCTGGTAATAATAATCAAGGGGACTGTGACAGGCCTACTGCTCAGCTGACTTTACATTCCCGCACAAAATAATGTTGTCTTGTGAACTTCAGAATGATATCAAAGTCACCTTTATTCAAGACAATCGTCACTCTCGTTAACATGTAGATATTTAGTTACCCAGTTTTCCTAATTTTGATTATTTGTTTAAAATCAGACAATAATAGCACCACCGTGTAGCAGACAATATGGTAGAGATCAAGTCCAGGTACATTGCCAAAAAGTTTAAAGAGCATCAAATAAATATTTGGGACAAGGAGTCAAGCAAAACAAAAAACGCATGAAAATTCTTTAAAAACGAAAAGGCATTGTAGTGTCGCCTGTTGAAAAAATTAACGTCCAGAAGCTCCCAGAAGTGTCCTTATGCAATTTCAAAAGACTTGGCCATGTGGTTCGGAGCGTGACCTTTCGGACATAATTGGTAAAGAACCTCCCAATGCACAGCTGGTTGTTGCTTTTCGAGAAGATATAAAAAATGAGAGTTACTATAATTGCAGTTTCCATTAACTTGCATAGTAATCAACGATAAAGGTACTCAAATTGAAAAATTCGTTGAAAATTGGAGATGTAGAATATCATTACCTAGTGAATATCTTTTTCTGATCCTTCCACAAGCTACATATCCACTAGGTATCAGACGAAGGTAAGCGCATGTTTTGGAGATGAAGTGGAAAATAACTTTAACACATAAAGAGTCGTTCAAAAATTGAAAAAAATAACAGCCCCACCTACTGAACAGATTAAGGTCTAGAGGTTCCATGAAGTGTGTCAATGCGATTTTGAATTGGCAGTTTTGGAAAATTGAAAAACATTCCGACCCCCCCCCCCGAAAAAAAAATAATAATAACATAAAAATCGCAACCAATCTAAAAAATCACCTGCCCATGTCCATTTGAATAAACTTGGTAAATTCCCACCCGAGGTACATCCCCGCCAAGTTTCTGGCAAATCCAACTGTTTTTGGGAAGACATCGAAAATGTGAAATGCGTATGGACTGAATATGGACGATTGACCATCTTATAAGCTACCAAAATAAACTGGACAAATTTGCTACAAACCTTGGCAACCAAGGCCGTCAAAGACATTGAAGTCGGGTACGGAACGGTTGTGGGCCAGAACCATTACCCCGTCTGAAGATACCAGTGTGGATCCAACTTCATTTGTTGCGTTGACAGTTGCATAATACACCTGGATCAAACAACAACATATTTTTTTCTGTTTTTCTTTTCTTTCTTTTCTTCAATATCTTAGGACTGTGTTCTTCATGCGTATATGTCACTCATGAAAATTTGATTACTTTTAGACTTCACGGTGAACCTTCCTCAGGTAATATATGGTGATTCATTAAATCAGGGACTTGCTCGCCACCGCACTTAGGAAGCAAATATATTTAGCAGACGTGCTCCGATTGAAAAAGATCAGGGGTTGGTTACTCAAAGCGATCACAAACATTTGCGATAATCGCAAACGTTTGCGTGCGAACTGTTCGGTTGCTCAAAGTGTTGGCCCGCAAAAAAGTCGATTGCAAAGGACCAAAACTTTTTGTTTGACCATTTAAACATGCCTCTCTTGTTCAGGCCGTATCTCACAGGGCTGCGACAGCTCGAGACTAGTTAGAGACACAAACCTGCTAGAAAATATGCGAATTTGGGACAATTTGCATTTGGAATCAAACTGAATTGGTCCTTGTCACAAGGTTGCGTATACCTCACGAATGTTGCATGAATGTGGCACTCCTGGCAAAATTTGGGCCAAAATTTCCGAAGAGTTCACATACATATTGCGTGAATGTCGGGCGAAATTTGTGCGAAATTCGCGCGAATTTCGCGCCACATTTGAATGAAATAATTGCAAATTTCTTACATTTGTAACTGTCGTGCTACAGTCATGCAATTTTTTCGCAATCTATTCCCAATCACTCGCAATTTTGGCGCCACCATGCCAGTTCGCACGCGTTTCGCGCCCTGAATTTAAAATTCTCCCTTTTTTCTCTAGTCAGTCACAATTTAGTTTCATAGGTCGCCAACCCCTCAAAAAAAGTCTCACATTTCTCGCACTTCCTATTTACAGAAACTAAATTGAAAAGGATTCCAGACGTGTTCGAGAGATCCACAACGACTCTGTGACCAGTTTGAGAGAAAATTTGTTGCGCCTTTTTGTTTTTGTTTTTGAACATCCTCAAAACCGTAGCGACACAACAGCGCGGCCATGCTACTGAGACGAGGAAAATGAGAACTCTTGCTAACATTTCAAGACATTTTGGAAACTCCCAGACGAATGCCGTTGTCACTTTGTGGCAAACAGTCGCAGCCCAGTGAGAAACAGCTTCAGAGTTCGAAGTTCCAAGAGGATTAAGTCGAAAACGCGTATTTCGTGATAGAACGACCCTTTCCAGCTTCAAGATAAAGACATAATAGGGAAATATAGTTCCATCATGGATTCATGTGATGTAACTAATAACCAGCTTGAACACCAAACTAATCGAAACAATCAACTGCATGTAACCTGTAAGCACTCAAGTTTTTTTTGGCCGTCAGCTATTTTGCAATCAGGAGTTTTTAAAAAGTGATTGGTGATATACAGGGCGTTTGTAAATCATCTGTGTCAAGAACTGTTCATTCTGTAGGGCAAAGACTGTGTGAGCAGGTCAATAACTTGATTGTTTTCCCTGAAACACCGGAGACACAGCTTGCCACCAATCAAGGCTTCTTCAATGACGTCAATGACTTCAGTACTACAAAAGCGTGGTTGCTTTTTGACCTGCAAAGCCCCGGGAACATCAGGTTCATCTCCCATCGCCGCTTTCTTGGGATGTTGTGGCATTAATGTGGACTTCCGAACCACTGCGATTTTTTTGAGATGTTGTTGGGATCGAAATCCCTGCGTGAATGAATGAGCGATAATTTAGACTCTGAAGCAATAGGCAGGCACCCCCCCCCCTCCCCGACATCATATGCAGCACGTTTGGCAAGGGGAAATGCTACACGCAGGCTTGCAATGGCTTGTAAATTTTGCAATGGGTTTCAGAAACGCTCGCTTATTTTGTCAGCGACCCATCGCAAATGTCATTCGCAATCAAAGTTTAGCGGTGCCTTCAAGCAAGTAGCTTCAGATGCAGTTTGGTGTAGTGAAGCGAAGTGGAGTTATTGTATTTGTGTCTTTTCGTCCAGGACCACTTTCCTGGTAGTCACTCTCCTATTCCACAGTCCGAACTCTCTACACTCCATAAGCTAACATGTCACTGTCAAACCTATATATGTATACATATATATATAAGAATTTTGACATAAATTGTATTAGCCCAAATAAATTTTAGGGTCTTCTGCGGGTAACGATTCAGAACATGTTTTGGAGCCTTTACCCGCACATGTCTCTCTGAGCAGCGGCTCGTTGTCTAAGCTAATACAGCCCACATAATAATGGAATATTATATGAACGTGTCAACGCTTTAGTTATGTAATGTGCAACGAAGATTATTGCTTGTTTTTGTACTCTCGCTCATGGAAGTTTTTATAATATATATTCGTGATGCATAATCACATTATAAACCATCTTAAAATAATCATGCGCCATGTATTTATCTGTTACTGTGTAACATAACCTTAAGATGCAACCCAAGGCAACAATATATGTGTACATATCCCTGTATCATATTACCTTAAACAGCGTTAAATTTAGTCCAACAGCATTAAATTTTGTTGTGTTTTTTGCTTCTGTCCAATCCAACACGTCACTTGCTCCAGGAAAAGAGCCAATTGCGACTGAGAAGCTCACGGGCAAGTGGATATCGTAGAACCCGTACCAGCGCACTTGCAGTTGTGAGTCGGCCGTCTGATGGTCAACATCTTCCGCGATCTGTGTGTGAAGACAACGACGTAGAACGTAATGTCCGAGTTAGGCAATTGACATTTTCAAAGCTTTGAATCGAAGTGTATTATACTAAAAAAATCATGACAAGTATCGTAAATGAATATTTTAAGTTGATAGTCTCACCTAGCCGGTTCATCACCCAGAGTATCCTGCCGATTCGTAGGAATAGGTCAGATATTCTAATGAGGAATAATGACTTAATTAAAATGATCGAACAACCGTAACAAAGGACAGATCTTAAAAGAAAATTGGAAGCAGAAGGTGGTCGAAAATTTGTCATTTTATGCACTTTCACGGCATGAAACATTTATTTATTTATTTATTTATTTAAGTATTTATTTATTTATTTATTTATTTATTTATTTATTTATTTATTTATTTATTTATTTATTTATTTATTTATTTATTCATTCATTTGTTTATTTAATTAATTTATTTATTCATTCATTCATTCATGTATGTACAACTTTATAAAGATACTTGCTCCATAAGCAGGATCTTGCCCAGAAGGATCCACATCTATAACTACACCGGCAGACGGAGGAAGTACGTTATGGACATACGCTTCCGATGTGGCCACCACATATAACCCGGCAGTATTTTCTGCTTTTATCGACACAAAGTATACATGATTTCCATGCAAGTACCAGTTGATTTTTTCCAATGGTAAAGCAGCACATGAAGGGGTAGCACTGATATTACAGGATGGACTACCTGCTATTGGCGCATATGAATGTATGTCTACATCTCCCGAAGATGTACCTGCAAAATATGAACTTAAATTGCACATAACCATGCCAGTGAAATAAACATTCTTCTTAGTGCTATTAGTTTCATATAGTCTACGTAGCATCCAAATAATGTAAAAATATATGACCTTAAACATCGATATTATTCCATATGTTCTCTCTACGTTTTAAATGGCAGGCCTGCAACATTCCCATGCCACAGCTAGGAACCAATTTCAGACTTCGTGTCAAACCCAAACAATGTATATACACAAATGTTTTATATACAATAGAAATTACAGATGGACCAAATTGTGTGAAATATATCTCCAAGGAAAGGAACGAACTTGACCATTAGTTCATCCACAAAGTTTGATGCAATTTTAGTGAGCCCAATTTTCGTGTATCATCTTTCAAGCGCCAATCAATTTTCACTTTTTAATTTGTGCTTCGGTTAAACTCAATACGGCGTGGGAGTAAAAGCCTTTCACTCCCCGTAGTGGTCGGTTGTTAGTCATGTATGCAAAATTCCGATAAAGAGCCTTTAGCTAGACTCACTTTTAGATATATATTAAAGGGATGTCAACGTATTTATGTCAAAGTTACATCTGCAATTGTCACACCAATGGAAAATCATACCTATGGCCATGGTAAATCTAAGCTGGGTCGGGTCTTCATGATCATAGAAGGCCCCTTTTGTCCACCTAATAACAAGATAATCTTGTTCTGGTGCCACATTCAATACCCCGGTAAAGACAGGTGGCGTCAAATCTACAAATATGGGACCTATAACCTGAAAAATAAAAATACAGTCACTGACTTAAAGGCATTTCGTGGCAGAGCGTACACAGGTGAAGGGGGAAATATAGTACTAGCGACTTCTTATTTGTTTGAATGGGGTGAAATCAATAACAAGCCAACACATGTCCAGTGTCAAGTTTTGGGACCCCAACATATGAGCAGCTTTTCACATAGATACGCACTTGCTATACGTGTACGTTTAGTTCAGCCTGAGTATGTAAAATGTACTTGTTGGTAGGTATTTGGTTTGATATTTCGTTCTGTTCAAGTAAGAAGTATGTGTATATATTTTAGATTGAAATTGCCCTCTTGAAGTTTATGTATGTTACACAATTAAAGAATATAATATATGCAATAGGAGTATTCCTTCTGGTCAGATTATAAACAAATATACGCAAAGGTTAGAAAGTCTCTGGGAAGGCTGGACTGCATACGGTCTTCAACAAAAACACAGTTCAAGTGAAATGAAGGGGTATCTTGCTGGCTAAATCTGTGTAATACCTGTATGGTTTGCAACTGTGCCCTGTTTGTAGCGCGCAGCATGAGATAAAACCTACTCCCTTCTTTGATGTTTGGATGATGAAGAGAAATATAACTTTTGCCCGAGTGAGATGGTGTAAATGGAACAATATCCGGGGCCAATGTGTCTTGAGCGGAAGCCAGGCCAACATGATACGCACCGATACCACTTTGCAGATCTTGTCCTTTCCATGAGGCATATAGCTATGAAGAAATTCACATTGTCTTCTTGATTTTTTTTTTTTCATTCTTCATAAGCAGAGAAATATTACTTTAAATCTTTGAATCTTTTACCAAGAAAGAATCCGCCATAAACTAATTCACACAGTTCTGCCTCCAGTTTCTTGTTGATATGTGTCCTTGAGTTTGCTATAAAAAATTTATTCAATCTTTGTGCACATTCTATTGAATTTTAATGAGTACTTCTGTGTGTATTTTTGTGTTGGTAGACTATCAAAAAACCTTAACTGTAATGCCTGCATTTATCTAAATAAAACACCTCTAAAATATTATGAATAAAAGGCTATCATTAGTCACATGTTCATCTTTCGAAATGTATGCATCCACGGAGGCAGCGCCAATCTGCAAACATGTTTCTGTATCCATAAGGGTGACGTTGTATGCTTGTTCGAGAGGATACCCATTGATATCTTCCACTTTGGTTGAAATGTTTCTGAAATTAGTTTAATCATGTTAATATGCAAAGTAACAGTCATCAGTTGCGCTTGGTGTTTTCCATTCAGAGGTTTATATATGACGGAGAACCAGATAGGAAATTTGACAGATTCAAAGTGATTTGAATTACAAATTTCTGTTTCATAACTATGGATCTATATTCAATTAAGCGTCACCGCACACATTTATTTGAACAGATATTGTGCCTCCTTCAGAAGCCCAAGTTTGGAGAGAAAGAAATTAAAGAGCTTACATAGGGACATGAAGGGATCTAAAAATCCTTGAGCTCGGTGGACAAGAATGACCTGACACAAAAGATTATTGGAACTACTTTCTTAAGAAAGTGCTTGCTACTTGCCTGCACTCCAAAGTGCCATTCACAGGTCTTCTAAATCTGGTACTGTTAACCATCCATAAATTACCGTCGTTGTCACTCACTAATCCAGCCCTCACCATCAAGCTGTCTACCACTATAGCTGATATTTCTGGGGCTGTTACATCAACAATCACACCATTGGAGCAGACAGATTCCGACTTGTCCATCGCAGCGTTAAAAGCCACGACTGTCACGTAATACTTTCCTGGTCCAGGCGATTTCCAATTGGCGAACGTGTCGGAAATCTCCTAGCAAATACAATAGACAGGACAGTGACAGAAGTTCGCTCAGATGACCGTAGTCGCACATCCAGACGTGGTCCTGTGATTTTCGGAATCAGATCAAGGTAACCTCCTCCAAGATCGTCATGTACAAAATCTGAGTATCGGCTCTATGATTCTCAAGTGACCACTCAAAACAATGGCCACTTGGTTTCAAGTTAAAACACAAAAAACACTGAATTTATTAACGCATGAGCTTCGAAATCGGGTCAAGAACAACTATGTGCTTCTTATTTTAGTACTCACACAGGGCCATCACTGTCCATCACTATGTGTCCTGTAATGTGACCTTGAACAGATGACATCAGTGTCACCCATATATATAAAAACTGACCCATTTAGAGGACCGCAACTATTTCCACTATCAAGTCTTCACTACCACACTTCTAGAGTCGTCATTTTTATACAAAGTGAAAGGTTCATCATTACCACGACTCAGGTCAATATTTTAGTGGCCTTTTATGCCCAATCAAGTTAAAAAATAAAACATCGACAGAAACCCAATAAGTAGTTTCACATTAATGTCTAATAGAAACAATGCCTGGGCCTACAGAACCAATGACTGCCAATATATAAACCAATATGTCTGTTTGACTTTTCCAGGCCATCCAAAATGAAAATTAATAACACCAATAGATACCCCAAAGAAACTTTCCTATTACTGTTTTATAGCTGCCATGTGCTGAGGATTCACCATTTCAATATATCAGCCAAGGTGTCAAATTTACTGCTGTCCCTTTGATCCCTCCACATTGTGCAGCATGCATACAGATACATAAGTTATATTGGAAAATACTTTAAAACATGACATCCCGCATAGATCATTCCAGCAGCATTAGTCAACCTACCGTACTATTGTCGTACAAAGAAAATTCTTCCTTCTTGTAGCATCGCGTGCCAAATCTGTAATGGTAGAACGGTACACCACTCTCACGATCAAAAAATCCCTCCCAGTGGGCGTGCAGAACGGCATCTACTTGAAAGTCCACGTCACCGCCGCCAGGTAAACCGTCATATACTATGCCCGTGTGCGGGGGTGTCGTATCTATGGTTATCTGTTCAATGTAGACAAAAAGCTACGTAAACACAGATTTCCCTTTAATGTAGCTTGAATGATTGATTCAGCTAAAGCACGAGGTCATTTAAAACAATATATATATATATATATATATAACATATCATGAATTACAAAAAATTTCTGGCTTCAATTACTCTTGAGGATATCGCAGCAAATCAAAATTGTGACTCTATGTCTAATAGTAAATATTCTAATTTTGTTGATGCACACCACAAGCATGTATTTACAGGTAACTTGGATATAATACAAAATTCAGGTTTAAAAGAAATGATGAAAAAAGGTACAAAATTTCGGATACGTCCCAAGTTGAATATTGACAGTTTTTTTCAGGATACATGTGATGCACTTGATTCCTGCTGTATCATGATGAAATGGGCGAAGAAAGAAAAAATGGAATTTCAGAAATTTGAAGGATGGTTATCAAACTTGAAAAGAGTCTTTAGAAATAGAATTTATCGTTACAAATCCCATATTAAGAATTTCAATACGGTTAATCTAAAACAGCCTAAAGTTTCTAAAGCAGTAAAAAAACTACAAGATAGATTTGTAGTCTCTAACATAGATAAGGCAGGTAACAATTTTGGGATCATCTGCAAAAAAATATTATCTGGATGTTTTGAAAAAGGAACTTGGTATAAACAATATTTCAGACATAAGAGGAAATGACGTTTATAAATTACACAAACAATCCATTGATAATTTGATAGATGCACAAAAAGATGAGATGAAAAGGAATTTTAATTTCAAAATTTCTGAAGAGGACTCCTCTATTCCACTTTTGTTCTGGATACCCAAATTACATAAAAACCCTTTTAAATCTTGATTCATAGCTGGTACTTCAAAATGTACTACAAAGCAATTATCAAAAGAAGTAACATTGTGTTTGACTGCAATTAGGAATCATTTTCGTAAGTACTGTAATGCAATTTCTAGAAACTGTGAAATAAATTGTTTTTGGAGTATTAACAATTCTTCCGAATTTTGTATCTAAAATCAAAGATGTAAAGGCAAAAAATATCAAATGTTTTGATTTTTCTACACTGTACCCAAATCTACCCGTAGATGCAGTCAAAAGTTCACTTTCAGAATTAAATAGCAAAATGTTTAAACATAATGGTAAACCATACATAAATATAAATTCATATACAAAGAAAGCATGTTGGTCACACAATGAATATTCAAAAAGTAACGTTAAATCTTACACTGTTGAAACTTTGATAGATGCTATAAGATTCTCTTGGATAATACTTTTGTTCAAAGCGGACCATTGGTTTTTCAACAAATAAAAGGCATTCCAATGGGTAGCAACTGCTCCCCTTTACTGGCAGATTTATATTTAACCTGGCTTGAATATAAGTATATGAATAAATTGATGAAAAAGGACTTTCAAATGGCTACAAAATTATTAAACAACGCAAGATAAATGATGACATAGCTTGCGTTAATGTACAAAATTTCAGTGAAATTGCTAAAGAAATTAACCCAAAAGATATCCCTTTGGAGGGTAACAATTCAGATGGTTTCAGAGATGTGTTTTTGGACTTGGATATTCAGGTCACTAATGACAGGTTTTGTATTAAAGTGTATCACAAAATAGATGAGTTTAACTTTGTAGTGGTTAATTATCCTCGCCCGGACAGTAATATTTCGGAAACTATTGGATATAATACGTTTTTGTCACAGATTTTGAGATTTGGTCGTATTTGTTCTAAATTTCAGGACTTTGCATCTGGAACCAAATTTATTTACAATACACTTGAGTCAAGAGGATTCAAAGATGTACTTTTGATCAAATACTTCTACAAATTTTGCTGTAAATATCCCGAGATGGTTAGAAAGTTTGGCCTCAATAATTTTAGAGATTTTAGACTTGCCTGTTTTGCTGCTTAATTTTATCTTTTGGCATCATTCTGTTTTAATGTTCACCTTTCAGACATTTTAGGCTAACTTGTTTTCTGTTAAGTCAAACCCCCAGGGGCTATAGGTAGCAAGCAGCTACTGACGACAGTTACAAGCTTGCCTAATTGTGCTTGATATCTAGTTAGAAATATTACATTTTCGTTGCATTCTCTTGACTTAAATACAAATAATGCCTTTCATTCTTTTCTGACTTGCCCTATAATTTAGCTGTTAATATCCAATGATTATTAGAAAGTTTTGCTACAAAAATTTACAGTTTTTAGACTTGTCGGTTTTGCTACTTAACTTTATCTTTGGCATCATTCTGTTTTAATGTTCACCTTTCAGACATTTTAGGCTAGCTTGTTTTTTGTTAGGTCAAACCCCCAGGGGCTATAGGTAGCAAGCAGCTACTGACGACAGTTACAAGCTTGCCTAATTGTACTCAAAATCCTGTGAAGAAAAATTGTTTTGATAACATGTTTTTGACATAAATGCTAATGACTTTCATTCTTTTCTGACATGCCTAAATGCACATTTACTCAAAATTGACAGTATTTTCTCAAATGTTACAAACCTGACACATTAAGTTCATACATTGACTCAGAGTTGGCAGTTAAATAGAGCTTAATTGTTTGAGGGGTAGGTGTCATCACAGAGTTTGTTTTACATTTCTGGTGCAGGATGTCCATTGTTGAAGTCCTTGTTGGGATTTCCCTTGGGTTGTACAGGTGGTCTAGTTGCAACTGTTTATTTTACTATCACTGGGACTGAATATAAGGCCCCAGCTTGTTTCCACTTCAGTTATACACTGGCGGGTGGTTTTACTAGGATAAGCTGTCCCGCTAGAAAGGGTGCATATTGGTTCAGGGGTAAGTCAAATTGTTCTTATCTGAACCTGTACTGTACAAATTTAGTAATTATGGTTTGTTTGACAGGTGTTCTTCTTTCATAATGAAGCTCTGTATTTATAAGCAAAACTTCACATATTTAGCTAATTCATCATTTGCCACGTTCTTATTTATTCTTTATTATGTGGGTTGTCTTTGCTGAATATTTAGCTTAGACAAGGAGCCGCTACTCAGAGACACATGTACGGGTAAAAGGCTCCGACACATGTTGAGTAGTTACCCGCTGAAGACCCTTTAATTTATTTGGGCTGATACAGCCTATGTCAAAATTTTACATAGGAACGTGTGCAATATAGACAAAAGTAATTCCATATGTACATAGGTTAGACAGGGACAGGTTAGCTTATGGAGAGTAAAGAGTTCGAACTGCGGAATAGGATATTGACTACTAGGAAGTGATTCTGGGCAAAAAGACACAAATACAATATATATATATATATATATATATATATATATATATATATATATATATATATATATATATATATTTATATATATATATATATATATATATATATATATATATATATATATATATATATATATATATATATACATATATATATCTGTGTGTGTGTGTGTATGTGTATGTAAACAATAACAAGCGCAAGACAGCCATCAAATCTGCATACACTAGAATCTCCTGATGGAGACCACCTAAGGGAATGAAGAATGCGTCCACAGGGAAAACTTGTCATCAATAAACAAGAGGCCCATTGACATAGTGGTCAGCTGACATATCATGTATTGCAATGATATAAAGACTCAAAACAAAACAAGAGCAGGTTGGTTGAAGTCTTGTTTGATTGGGGACACAAAGTTTAAGTGAAATATTGACCTGGAAGTTGGAGTCTCTCCTCCATTCCATCACCAAATCATTTGTCTTAATTTTACTCGCCCAGTGATCTATAGACCTAAATCACAGTCATCTATATTCAACAAAAATATAGTGTAGGACAAGATCTATAAACTATAACCTATCAATTGGAATGTCTAGCTCGTTTTCCGAGGTATCGAGTTTTATCTTGCTCAACACATTTTGGCTAATTATTTTCGTTAAACTTTAGATGGCATTACCAGTATCTCCATCAATCGAGATTTTGACCTCGGTAACATTACCACCTAATTCCATAATGATCCACTAAAATTACAAGTGGCGGAGCATTCACACGCTTTTCCCTTTTCGATTTTGAAAATTCCAAGTGTCCACATCACCCTCACGTTAAACTCAGATAAAATATTATTAATTCAACATGTGCATCCTGCCTTCAGCAATCCATACATGTTTTTCTTTTCTTAAAATCGGGTATTAACTTTTGGATTCCTTGAAGTAATTGCTTTTGTGTCTTTTTGTCCAGAGCCACTTCCCAGTAGCCATTACCCTATTCCACAGGCCAAACTCTCTACTCTCCATAAGCTAACCTCTCACTCTCCAACTTATACTAGTATACATGTAGAAGTATTGGCTTATTTTAGTTAGACCACCTGCCAGTGTATAACTGAAGCAGTAACAAACTGGGGCATTATATTCAGTCCCAGTGATTATAAAAAAAAACGTTGCAGCTAGACCACCTGTACGAACTGAGGGAAATCCTAACACGGACTGCAACAATGGACATCCTGCAATAGAAAAGTAAAACAAACCCCGATGACACATACTCTTCACTTTGAAAGTCTCCAAACGATAAAGCTCTATTTTGCTGCCAACCCCGAGTCAATGTTGTAACATAATGGGTCAGGTTTGTGGCGTTTGAGTAAATACTGTCAAATTTGAGTATTTTTGACAATGAGTAAATGTGTACTTAGGCATATCGGAAAACACTGAAAGTTATTAGCATTTAATTCAAAACATGTTATCAAAATATAATATTTCTTAACCAGATTTTAAGTACAATTACGCAAACTTGTGACTGTCTTAGGACGCTGCTTGCTACCGATATCCCCTGGAGGTTTAACCTGACAGAAAACATGACTTATAAGCCTAAAATGTCTAAAAGGTGAATATTAAAACAAAATGATGCCAAAAGATAAAATTAAGTACCAAAACAGGCAAGTCTAAAATCTATGAAATTTTTGTAGCTAAACTTTTCACCAATCTTTGGATATTAACAACAAAATCTGCAGAGCATGTCAGAAAAGAATGAAAGCCATTAGCTTTTAAGTCAAGAAAAAGCAATCAAAATATAATTTCTCAACCAGATATTAAGTACAATTAGGCAACCTTGTAACTGTCGTTCACCGTTGCTTGCTACCGATAGCCCCTGGGCGTTCAACCTAAAAGAAAACAAGCTAGGCTAAAATGTCTGAAACGTAAATATTAAAAGAGAATAATGCCAAAAGATAAAATTAGGTAGAAAAAAGACAAGTCTAAAATCTCTAAAATAATTGAAGCCAAGCTTTCTAAAACAGAATTATTTGTAGGAATATTTGATTAAAGGCACATCTTTGAAGATTCGTGTTTACTGTAAAGAAATTTGGTTCTAGGTCCTGAAATTTAGAACAAATATAACCAAATGTCAAAATTTGTGACAAAAATGTATTATATCCAAAAACTTTCGAAATATTACTGTCGGGAAAGGGTAGTTAACTACTTCAAAGTTAAACTCATTTATTTGTGGATAGACTTTAATGCAAAACCTGTCACAAGTGAACCAAATATCCGACTCCAGTAACACATCTCTAAAATAATCTGAATTGCTTCCTTCTAAAGGGATAACTTTTGGGTAAATTTCAAGTTCACTGAAATAGCATCTATCAAACTTCTACAGTGTAAGATTGAATGTTACTTTTTGAATATTTATTGTGTGACCAATATGCTGTCTTTGAAAAAGAATTAATTTATGTGCATGGTTTACCATTATGTTAAAACATTTTGCTTACTAATTCTGAAAGAGAATTTTTTACTTTGTCTATGGGTAGAATTGTGTACAGTGTAGTAAAATCAAAACATTTCATATATTTTGATTTTAAATATTTGAAAAAACAATAAACTTATACAAAAAATACTAGCATCTATCAAAGTTTTACAGTGTAAGATTTAATGTTACTTTTAACTTTTTGTGCGACCAATATGCTTTCTTTGAATGTAAATTAATATTTATGTATGGTTTACTATTATGTTTATACATATTGCTTACTAATTCTGAAAGAGAAATTTTGACTTTATCTATGGGCAGATTCGTGTACAGGGTAATAAAATCAAAACAGTTGATATATTTTGCTTTATATCTTTGAAAAACAAAAAACTTATACAAGCGCCAAATTCCACAATAAATGGGTCTCGGTGATCCAAGAAGTACGTCCCTAAGTAAGGCTTTATGCACAATGCACTCATGTGTACTTTTGATCTGGGGGCTTAATTCCCTGGGCCATTGATGTCCAAGCAACCATTTTTTCAACTTAACAGCCTGGTGACCTAAGCAAAATGGGCCCAGGTCATTGATTTTACATAACATATTAGCATTGGACATGATCTATAGATTTTATAAGTTCAATTTCTAATTCAGTAATTTTTCTAGACATGGAATTTGGTATATTTCACTACATTTAAAGTAATAATTATTGTCAAAGTATATGTGGTGCCACTAGTATCAAATGCAACTAAGATAATTATCTCAGAAGCAACCAAGATATTGATGCTGCCCACAATCCCACTCATTTTCATGAAGATCTATTGAAAAGTAAGGATGCTAGACTTGAATTCACTGAATTTTCACAATTTGACCCGTATATTGCATAATGCCATAGGTGGCACCACCAATATCAAGGTCGACGTAGATTTTTATTCACTTCAGAAGTCCTTAACTTTATATGGGCCAGGCTCGAACTCCAGGGTACACAGTATTCCCAAATGTTTCACACTGTGACCCCTATATTTTATGTGACAATATGACCTTCATATTCAACTCGGATTTTTAAACAAGCTGTTACTGTTCAAAACGTGCGCCCTGCATCCAGATATCCATACGTTGTCCGTTTGTAAAAATCGGGTAATAAACTTTAGAGTTAAATAGTTAAGAATGCTATAGTGCTCATAAAATTTTCCCATTTTGACCTTTATATTACATAATCTGTAGGTGACTGCACCAACATTAAACTCGACTTAGATCCTATACACGTGATAAGTCCTGAAAGTTGTATGAAGCTATCTTGAAAACTATGGGCTATACCGTGCTCACAAACAAAGGTTTACTGAAGGACAGACAGGGGACAGATGCACAGACATGCTTGGTTACATGAGCTCTGCGAGCTGTGGTCAGCAGAGCTTACAAAAACAGAACTGTGAATTGGTGGTTTTACTATATAAACAGTAACTTTATGGAGGTGGTCTTCATTAGGGATCCTACTGCAATTCCAAAACTCAAGGATGGATTCTCTAAATATCATGGTCCAAACGACACGGGGGCGACACTTTCGTTAACAGTCAAAATCGACGTTTATTCCCTTCAGAAAAATGATTTGTGGCTAAATACCTATCTGACCATAAACTACATTACACATGACCTCTGAACAGTTAACTCGAGTTACTTTTCACTTCTGAGGGTTCTTATGAATCCTTTGGGGCTTCAAATCTTAATGTGTGGACGTTTAAGTATAGATTTGATTTTCAATTCAGGAAAACTGGCATTATTTTGCATTCAAGTCCAACATTATGTGTCGTAATCAGGGATACCTGTATTGTTTTTGATGTGAGGAAAAGAGGCTCATTTCGAATATCCACTTGGAAGAAAAAATCGGAGTCGTGTTTTCCTGTCGTGTAATTTCCTGCAACACATATAGTTGTTATTGAGTACATGGCAGTTTTCTGAGCGAACAGAGGTGTGCATGGCTATTATTAAATGCATTTGCCAAGGGAATATTTGCTCAAAGTTAGACAGGAGAGGTCTCAATTTGCAATTTCATGAGTAATTAGATGGAAAAAAACAATGGACACAGTTATTGTCGGATGCATTATATGTTAAAGTAACAATCATTACCTTGAATAGCTTTTCAGCAAAAGTTCAATTTACAGGAGTATTTCAACCATATACAACCATTTCCCACAAGAAGCCTCCATAACTACAGAGAAGCAACTTGAAGCAAATACAGTTTTGTGAGGTGTCAGTCTATTTACCTGGATTTGCTTTAATTATGAATCTTCTGTTGAAACAGCCGCTCATGCCGGTACAGTAACATTCATTGTCTTTCCCATGCTGCTCACAATCCTACAGGACATTTTGTCAGGAGGAAAAACAGGCATAGTATTTTACCTGTGTAGTTATTCCAACACCGGTATATGAATAAAACAAATTATTTGGCACTGACAACGTGCTAAATATTACAGGTAGAGTTTCATGTTCTATCATTTATTAATTATTAACCTTAAATTTATAGCCTATTGGTATTGGTGCTATATTGAACACTCGTTTCAATTTCAGTCACCTTTAACAAAGAAATCTCAAATCTACAAATACGAAATGAACCAGTGACTACAATTTAACTTTTCCAGAGTGCGTTAACCTGAATTCTACATTACCTAGTTCGGGTAATATCCAATATGGAGAGGAAAGGAACATGCTCCATATTAAGAATGAAAACAAGAGCCCAACATCGCCTGTTTAAACAGACAAGTCACTGCAAAGCAACTGTACGGGTCTACAATTCATCGGAATTAATTGTATGGCTCTTGAGAGAAACCAAAATTGTAAATTCTACTCATTCAACACAAGCCTACTAGGTGTACAAAAAAAAAGTGGCATTGCGTTTTCATCGTATAACCGTGATCTAACAGGACTTACTGCAAATGACTTGTAATGCTGCGTTCCTTCATTTCCATACGATATGACGTGGGGAAGACCAGTGTAGTTATCATATAATGTCCAATTTACTGTGTGAAGGCCACTGTGGACATCAAATGTGCGAACCAACACTCTGTAACATATTTATGCATCAATCACAATATTACCACTGAGTTTCTATATATGGACACTTTTTCCAGGAAAGACCACTGTGGGCTTCAAAGGGCCATCAAAGATGCAAACTAATAATGTAAACAGCAATCACACTTTTGCGTTGTACATTGTAACATGGGCAGTACTGGTGACATGTAGCCTGCGCCAAAATGCTACCTTAAGAAGAAAAATCAGTTATCTTTGGTTTTGTTAATATATAATAATACATTATACAACAAGGGTGCATCAATGTCCTTCAAAAATTCGACCTACTTATTTTTGGTTGCACGTTAATGTGCGAAAATCAACCAAGTAAACGACTGGCTACAGTGTGTGTTAATTCACATAAACAGGTGTCGTCATTGGTATTTTTCGAAACTATTGATGTATGATGGGTAGAGACACGAAACGATGAGTACGCACTGCATACGCGGATACTTCTTTGTGATTGGTACAAACAAGAGCCAATATGCGCGCAGTACATGCATGAAATATTGTTATGTAAATGATACAGACAAGAGCTAATACGCAAGCAGAACACAGTTGTGTTAAAACCATACAGTGATGAGCATGATGACCAAGAAAGGATGTCCATAAATGTAATATTTTTCACTTGCGAACATTCATAAATTTTACCCCCCCCCCCCCACACACACACACACTCTACTACACCAAAAGGCATTTATAAGTGCCAAGCACACAGTGGCGGCCTGGATTCTAAGTGACTCATATTTCAAATCGGATACTTGCTATAGGTATAAATAATAAATCCACATATACGGATCATGTCAAAGCGACTGCTTTATTAAATAAAAATGTTTATTAAGTCATAGTGAGAAAAGGTTAGATGTGAATGATAACACCTTTTACATTGAGCCTAGCGGCACTGTTAACACGTTCATAGTGAGCATTTGCCAGGGATCCTTGGTCACAAGGTAACACGTATGGACATTTCCACAGTTTGGCACGGCTATAGGGTTCCTCTTTGTAGTGATAGTGTTGATTTGTCTTGAGTTTTTATGCTTATAGGCTGAAAATCTTGACGGTTGTCATTTAAAAAAAAAAACACATTTATGATAAGAAAAATCATTTAATTCTGAAGCCCCGTTCCCTTCGAAAATTTTGTTCTTTAGTAAAAATGATGCCAAATGATGAAACTTTTGTTCTTTTATGATGGTGAAAATGATGGTGGGTGCACGGTCGGCGAAGCTGCAATAGGCTCGCCTTTCACCTCTGTGGCCCGGGTCCGATTCACGAATTCCGACCCCATCTGACTGTGCACGGTAGTTTTCTCTGAGTCCTTCGGTTTCCTCCACCAAACAAGTAGGTAGGAAAGTATACACGAGCATCTGTGCCTTAAGGAGTGATTAATATAGGCTTGGCCTGTTTTGCAATTCAAGTAAAATATATGGGTCTATCCTTATTTTTTTTATTTATTATTTTTTTAAACTTTTTTTTAACGATGACTATTATACACGCCGTTTTACGTCATCAAATATAAAAACAACTGCAATGGTTTCTCTCTCGTTTGCGATAAATCAGACATCTACAGTATTATTCAGTCTAATAAGACGGGTCTCGGGGAATATGAAGGAATCAGAAACTACATGTCTACCTCATCTTATACAATTCTCGCAGATTATGTACTGCCAGTCCTTCCCGTCCATCTTTAAAGATACCAACATCAGCAATGACGGGCGGCGACGAATCAATATGCACAATCACATCCTCTGTGCGCTCATGGTCTATAATGTCGACCGCTTTTATCCAAATCCTCACTGACTGGCCGTCGTCGATAATAGCAGGAAGTTGCTTCTCTTGTTTATACACGTCATCAACCATTTCCCACTTATCTGCAGGAGTACCATTGTTGCTTTGGCCACCCTCGTAGTCCACATTGAATGTGGTATAAAACTTGACGATGCCAAGTACATTCGCTGTTGCATTCACATTCCGTTGGCCTGAAAACACAACAACCGCGATTGAAAAGTGAAGATAAGTAACAAAAATTATATTACCAAATCTTACGGATTTTCCAAATAAATTTTGGACATGCTTGTCAGGACATAGGCCTAATTGACAATCAAATTCTGGAACATATACTATCCTGCACATCATCATGTATGTCTGTGTGTGCCGGGGGAGAGGTTGCCTGGTCATAACTCCAGCTCCGTCCTTTGAGCTATTTCCACAATTCCACATAAATTGTTGTGAGCTAGCGTGTTTGACATCTGATACCAGGCCGCCTGTATTTGGCATGGACTCCTGTAGATCCGATACGGTGCCAACATCTGGTTTGTCGGCCATTGTGCTCAGATATCCTACTGTTATGAATGGTCAATGGTTATTAAACACTATTTACATGTAGTATCATATGTTGCGTGACTGTTTTGGATTACTGTGTACAACGTGCATATGAACAGAACGGAAAGAAATAAATTCTGCCTTTAACACGTTTACGTTTATGTTTCGTGGATTACCTTGTATTCTCTAAAAAGACACTTTTACGCATGATCACGCAAAGAAAAAAAAATTTCGCGCTAGTTTTGCACAATTGTTCATCCAGGCCAAAAATACAAAGGAAACACTTATCTCTTATATGATCGTATGCTCCTTTTTTCCCTGTCCAAGGCGTTTTTATCTTTCCCAGCAAGCTCCTCATATTGTGAACTCGGTTTATGAAAACATTCTCCCAATTCACTATGACGGGCCGTTTAATATCCGTCTGCCATCTGTAATCTAAGGTAAAACTGTATTATGTTTATGTCTGTAAGCTATATATATATATATATATATATATATATATATATATATATATATATATATATATATATATATATATATATATATACATACATATGTGTGTGTGTGTGTGTGTTAGTTATCTATACTGGGTTCCTGTTTTTCGTTTCACATTCAGTGTCGCACATATTTGCTGCGCTTGCATATAAGTACATTACAGTGTGACTAATGTATCACGAAACGTATAATTATACTATCGCCACCAACCCTCAAACATGTATGCGCAATTCTTTAGTGACAAGGTTGTCAGTGAAGGACGAAGACAGTCAAAGGTCCCATCCAGTTTTAACCTAAATGAACATATTTTCACCTTTGCATTATGTCTTTTAAAACTGGAGTATATACCATAGCCTATAGCCTATAGAATGGTACCAGGAAGAGGATCTACGATTCGTGGTCTTGATCACAGGCGCTCGTTACTTTCTGTCAGTCAAGTGCTCCTGGTAAATGCTACTATTCGGGGGGGGGGGGGGTAGATAGGATGAGCAACGGCCCACAAGGAGCATCATGTGCAATGAATTGTTGGGTCTTCATTTGTGCAGTCAATCACTCGTGCTAACAGGATGGGGAGGCTGGGCCTGGAAACACTACGTCGTCAGACGGAGCCCGGAGATAAGAGTAAAAAGACAAGCTGTACATACTCCCTAACGTTGAAAGATACGTGTAGGAAGAATTTTCCTTATTTCTCTCTGGTCTTTCTCTTTTTATTGGGGAATGGGTGTTTGTTCGCCTCCCCCCCCCCCCGTTCCAACACAGCAATGACTAACTAATAACTTTAAATGTATCGAAATTGTGGAAGCTATCCACAGGCACGATGAATCAGGAAAACCATTAACATGATATATTTGATGAGACGCCATGCGGCGTGCATGTATTCGGTTTTTCATAGTCTGCTGCACACATAAGTTTTCCAGAAAATGTAGTTTATTCCTTGGGGCGAATTAGAAAATACATTATCTTGGCACTCATTCTGTGCAAAGAAACCTTTGGTTTTATTGTTTCAGACTTTTGCAAACAATAATCTGAAGCGAAGAAACCCCGTTTGTTCAATGGGCGCAGCCATTCACATACTAAATTGCAGTATTGCTTATTACTGGTAGGCAATAGTCAGCCGATATATATATATATATATATATATATATATATATATATATATATATATATATATATATATATATATATATATATATATATATATATATATATATATATATATATATATATATATATTAACGATTGATAAAAACAGAAAGAATGTTACCCGTTGTGCTATTAGCACTTGTGGCTCTTATACGTTTGTCGCTTTGAATGTCTATCTCTGTGCCATTATCATAGAGGACAAAACGCCTAGCCGCCTGGCAGTTTTTCATATCGTCCGCTACATTGTCGCAGGCCGTCAACGTGATTTTGTAGACCAAAGTTTTATCGTCGGTAAGATTTACCTAAGACACAAATTACAGATCAAGAAACAGATAGTGTGAATGATCACGCTTACTACAGGATTTTTTAATGCATTTGAATGATGTTGTGACATGACTACGATAGCAACATCTTCAAAATTCAAACATCTCATGTGAATTCCAACCATGCAGCAATGTACCTTCAAACTGACCTGTCTTTCTTAAACAAGAAGCTGGAAATTTAGAAAAGTCACAATGCATGAAGGTTCCATTTTTACAAATTTTGATGTTAATTTACGTCAAAGCTAACATAATACGAGCTCAAAGGTTAAGACCTACTTAAATCTACGGCCGTAAGCCCGAATCACATCATGCCACAACAAACGTACTCCTGGATTTTTCTCCTTTTGTTTGTGAACGAAAACGCACAATCCTTGATATGAACTTCATGCCCAAGTCTCCCTCCCCGTGCGTTCCGTGGTATTTGAAATATATGGGTAAATGCATAATATCCATATGTATATCTCTTTTTTTTAAATTGTTTTTTTTTTACTCGATGTGAAATTGGAAAACAATGATTGAATGTAAAGTTGCCTCCTGCGGCCACACTAAGATATACATGTATCAATTTCACAGGGTGTACTGTTCAGTTGACACTATTAGACAATTTTACTGGCAGACTGATAAAATAATTTAACGCAAACAACTTCAGTGTAACTTTTCCCATGGTAACCACAAATTATTTGCACCTTAAAAACATCAATTTACATTGATTTTAGTAGGCAGTTGCATTTTAGACCATTTTACAGTTAAGTCCAGATGGAAATAAGATGCACCAAGCTGAAAAATATTAATTATCGATGAAGGAACCTTCAAGCCAGTTGCCATTTTACCTTTTGTAACAGTCAGGTATAACCATACAAATGTTGATACCAACAATGCAAAATACAGTCATCCAAAATAATAATATTCTCAAAGCATACACGATGCGTGTGCAGCCACGTTTATCATATTTTCTGTCGTAAGCATGAATGTTAAGTTTGAGTGATATAGTCATTCAAAACATATTTTCAAACACAAACGATGCGCCTGCAGCCACGTGTATCATATTTTTTGGCAATGACTATGCACCTTAACTTCCAGTGTCATTAGAATAATAATATTCACAAATTTTGAACGATGCGCATGCGCGTCTAGCCATATGTTGCATATTTTCTGTGAAACATGCATCTTAGGTTTTAGTGATATCGTTGACGTACCCTTATTTACTCATCATTCACCAATAAAGCATATATATCATATTATGTTTTGATTAACAGAAAGAATGATTATTAAGTATAATTATAATACCGAAACCTCTAATCCCGCTTGAAGTAAGTGAGTCTCCGACGGAGTTTACAAGTTCAGTGCCTAACCAACGTCAAAGGAAGGATGTGGGCTATGTTATCTTGTTTGGTCTCATGTATAATTTTCATTCAAAGCATTTGCCTTAAAGACAAAATCAGCAAAAAATGGAACAAACGTCATTTGACCAGCAGCAGGGCTTGGTCGGTTTAATGGTAAAGGATTAAAATGCATTTCACCTCAGCATATCAAACTGTGCACAGTTGACAATATGATTTTCACCGAACGACATTTACATGTAGTTGATTGACACTGAATGCTCCAAGCAGACCACCGCTAATATGAATAGCTGGCTTGAATCTTTAAGTTGCAAAGACCTATAGTGAGTACCTACAGATCAGGCAATTTTTTATCAAAAACTGCTGTGAACGTATACAGGTTATACCAATCCACATTAAAAGATATAACCCTCAACTTCTGCACATATGCAGCATAACGGATAAAAAAGCAGTTTAATTTCTGAGTTTGTGAGAGCATTTCTTGAATCTTAAACTTTGCGAAGATAACTAGCTAATCCTAAAATATACGTTGCACAGCGAAAATGTAGCACGCTTATTTTAGGGTGCTACTATGAAAACATGAAAACAAAAAATCGGATTATCGTGTATTGCCAAATTTTTCATTTTTGACGTTGTTCATACTACTATACTGAAATAGAAAATGGAGTTTCAGGACAACTATCAGAGCTCTGAAGGTGCAGCACATAAACCTTTCGCTGTGATTTCATTCCGTGGGCACCTGCAATCCTCGTCATTTATTTAATTTTCTGGACTTAGCTCAGCATATAATTAATACGGAGTTGTTCGCCCATTTCACTAAGGCATAAATAAATGTAAAGTATCGTTGAATCACCAATTGAGACCCCATCCATAGAGACAGTTTCTACATTAAGACTACCAGGTTACATTCCCGTTTTAATTTATCTGTAATAATCAAATTAGACAAATTTTAAGACCACATCTTTTAAGTGGCTTAGCTTCCATTAATGGGGAGACTCTACTGTAGTTGTACATAAACATCAAAGGATGATAAGACAATATACGGTCCCATTATAATTTATTCTTAATCATATTAGACCAACATTAAGACCACATTTGCTCAGTCACTTAACCAGACTGGACAGAGAGATTCCACGATGGATGTTGACAGCTTCAAAGGATAAGATACTTTACCTTTATTTCAGAAGTGTGTCTGTCCACAATGACAGGAACCTCTGGGTTACCAGTGTCATCAACCAGCTCTCCAGGACCTCCTTTTGTCATTTTGCCTATTTCTATGTCATACTCTTTAATGCCAGCATGATCGTCCTTCCATCCAGCCCAGCGAATATGCACTGCTCTCTGTTTAAGGTATATGTAAAATTACTTATTACTTTAATTATAGCTCTTAATGAACTGATCTTCATTTTACTGTTTTTGCAATGAAATATTTTGACAGGGTGTTCAAAAAGCCATCAGTTTTAAAGTTTAAAACACTTTTTGTGCCACATATTTTTTCCTTATCAACAACTTTATATTGACAAAACTGCCCCCCCCCCTTGGAAAAAGAAAAGAAAAAGGAATAACCTCAAGGTCCTTGAAAAATGCATGGGTAAAAAGATTGTGCAGAAGTTGTTGTAAATTGTGACCTTATTATGGATAAAGAATGTATTGTGGGTAGAAATTTTTCCTTTGGGTAAAATTATAGCAGGAAGTCCCTAGAAAATTGAGTTGTCCTGGAGCCAGTTTAGCTATCACAATTATTTTATATCTGTTTGTATATTCACAAAAAGTAAGCATTCCAGCAGAAAATATACATGTATTACACGGATTGTTATTAATGCTGCTCACCCACACCAGTTTTGAATCCTCCACAGAGCGTTCCTGAACTGGGCATCTTGTGAAGTTCTTATCATTTAGATATTAGAAACCAGTAACTATAGTTTTTATGTCATGCATTAAACCATATTTTTCGTGCTGACAGAAAACTGTTCCCATGTTATTATACATACATACATACATACATACATACATACATACATACACACATACATACACACATACATACATACATACATACACAACCATACATACATACATAGAGACACACACATACATACAAACACACCTATATATGTACACACACACATACATACATACATATATACATACACACACATGCATACATACATACATACATACACACATACATATGTACATAAATACACACACATACATACATATATACATACATACACACATACATACATACAAACATACATACACACATGCACATATACATAAATACATACACACATACACACACACATACATACATACATACATACATACATACACACACATACGTATATACATAGAAACACACATATACAACATACATACATACATACATACATACATACATACACACATACATATACACACATACATACATACATACATACATACATACATACATACATACATACATACATACACACATACAACATACACATACATACATACATACGCGCCAGTTTTCATGACTACACACCTGGCTGGTAACGTAGCCGTTGGTCAACATCATCATTGACTCCGGATCACATGTTGAATTGGCCTGACTGCAGTGGTACGGTAGATCATAATCAAATATCCAAGACCCTCTTCTCGTGGCAGTTTTACCAATAAAATCAGTCCTCATCGTTTTCTCTGAATCTAAATCTGTATATTTGAAATGTCCTCCGGTTTCAGCAAAAACCTCAAATTGTATTCTGAAAAAAACGAAACATCACCTTAATATTAGGTCGATGGAGCAAAAATAACAAAAAACAAAAACAAAAAACTACAGAGTACGATTCTGGGGTTTTTGCAGCCAGATCATATTCAAATTGAACATTTTCAAAGTTACTTTCACTTCTTAAACATATATGTATTTTTGTACAAATTTTTGGGGGCAAACAAATTGCTTTGTCATGCGACTAATGACGAATAATTTCCTTTTTATTTGCTCAGGGATGTCTGTATACAGGTCTGTGCTTGCCTGGAAGTTGTTCCTCTTTCTCACTATTGACATCCAACTGGCCTTAATTATGGGACGATGTAAAGGCTAGGGAAGAAAATAACCACTGTCTAAATCTACAACCATTTGATATTTTTTATCATACCAGTACCATATATACGTGGTATAGGTAAAGAAAAGAATATACCCAGTTTTTCCTCTGTATCCGTAACGATCTTGAATAAATGAAAGTAGGGTTACATGTTGCCCTTTTTATCAGAAGGTACCGAATTTTCAAAACTCGCAAAAAAAAGTAACGGGCTAGGAATAATTTTCATTCGAAGAAAAGCACTGTATGGGTCTGTTGGTTACAAAAGTAGCATTTTCTGTGACTAGAAATGAGGATTATCGCGCATAGTGCTTGGAAGAGTACATTTTCATGAAATACCATTCAAGGAAATGGATTACAGACAATAATGCCTCACAAATTTATACACATCAGACAAGCCAATATATAGAATAGCATCAAGAATTAAATATCAAGCATAAAGAGTAAAGTTACATCTGTCGTATATCAAGAAGCAACAAAAGCTAAATAAGCAGCATAAAGAGTAAAATTCCACTGACGCTGGTATTTTTGGGAGAGGATAGTTTCCTTCCAGATAAAACAATTTCTGTAAAGCAACGTTTCCGAAGTTTAATGTACACATATATCAGCCAGGATCAATTTGTTTGTATCTTTCCAATAAAATTACTGGTACCTAAGATCTAGATTACAATGGCCGATCATACACAATTTATAATGTAAAACGGACTAAAGAATTTTCATCATGGCAATCCTAATATGAACAGATCATACCAATTTTCTTGTCAAAATGCAATATATCCATTTCCATACCAAATTGTGGAAACATTAATGATATAGTACATAAAAGTCTAAGCTCATGTGTGTAGAATTAGTGACTATTTTCCAATTATATATTTATGGAAATAAAATACCTTTAAACCAAAACTTCTCGTTAAGATAGAAATATACGGCAATGAGACTTTAACACTCAGGTCAAGGTGGTTTTAGTGCAGTTACAAACTAGGCTTGGCAAGATAAACAATGCAACCAAGCTCCACCAGGTTTTGTTAATTTCGTCCGGGTTCGTCTGTCACATAACAGACCACGTCATCGTAAGAAATATACCAAGGTAATCTATGTACACAGCTTGTCTTTGTCTTACCTTATTACATATTCCTACGAGGTTTTAAAAACTTTCTTTGAGCCCTTCGGCAATTATCGCACGTGAAAGAGGAGGAGGAGGAGGAGGATAAATGGCTAACTAGTTGCTGAATTTCCTTTGTACAAATATTACTAGTAAATCACTGGCTTGGATATTCTCTGCAGAGGAGTTTTTTTCCTGGGGGGGGGTTGCAACGAAATTTTAAAACACATGATACTTTCAGTATTTTTTTAATACGGGTGTAGAGCATTACTTTGTCTTTATGAGTGCTTAGGACGAAGAAGGTCAACTTACATGTCTCCTGTCTTAAGGGGTTTAGGTAAGCGTTCCAATGATGTCTCCTGATGCCATGTATATATTTTTTTGCGTGGGTTATCGGGGTTATGGTCGTTGTTATATGCTTGCCAATCTTCATTTATATTACCTGTAAAAATAGTGTGGATTGAAATTATTTGATAAGGAACGAAGAAATCAACAGCTGGCAATACTGACATTGTCATCATGTTGTCGTTGTGTTTGCTGTTAAACTTCCCAACCTTTCATTTAATCTACTCTACGCCATTAAACCAGAAATGCACACTCAAGATCAGACTGTATTAAATGTGCAAATAATTCATGCATAAAATATGACATCATTATGTGAGAAGACCGGAACCATAATATCCGAGGCCAATGTAAACGGCCATAGTTCCTTCAGTGGTCATCAAATGGATGCATAGCCACCTTTCCAGATTGCTGTCTGGTTCACTCATTTTGCCTGCAAAATTGGAAGCGTAATGGGATTCTTTGGACGTCGACAAGCATTTTCGACCCTCTTGTGAATTTTCTGAATAAATTGCTCGCAGTGGATAACTTATTGGGAAAAAAGAAGCATGTGAGTGCAAAAATAGCAAACTTATTTGAGGGTACCTAGCCTGAACAGCTAATTGAAAAGTCGGAAAAGAGATGAGATTCTGATCTGCGCCATGGAAATGTTTTGTGGGACAAAAATCACGCATGGGATAATTACGAATGTATTATATTTTATCGTCAACCACATGCAAGGAACCCCGGAGATACAAATGTTGATATAAACATGCATGTAACGCAGGATACTTGTCTCAAGGCAGAACATGGCCGTTTATAAGGCTAGAGGTCACTTGACGTAGATTTAAACATCAATAATTTGCAGTTTAGAGCAAACAATTTTTCTATATGAACTGTTGAAAGATATACCCATAACTGTGCTCTCAGGGCTTAACGAATGTCTCTACTTCGGAGCTAAATTCCCAAAATTCCAGCCTCTTCCAAGTTGAGTCGTTGCTCGGTGTTAACCAGAGGCTGGTCATTATAGACTAACATGCAGGAACCTACAGATATATCCTAAACCAGACCATAGTTGCCTTGTATCGTTTTCGTGACATTGGATGCAATATATATATATATATATATATATATATATATATATATATATATATATATATATATATATATATATATATATATATATATATATATATTTATATATATTCTACTGCACAAAGGAAAGTAACATATCCAAACAAATGTTGGTATTATAATGCTAATAAAAACATAATCATGTTTATTCCATATACCTCTAATGAACTGCACAGTGGCACCGAGTTCCGTTGTTCCGACCTGCGGTTTACGGCCTTCAAAATAGTCTGGTATTTTCGGCAATTTGGGGGTGAACTTTGTTGTAAATTTCATGTCCAGAAAATGAGCTATAAATACAAACACGTACAAAAAAATACAAAATGAGACAAAAACTTTAAATTTCAGTTTCATACCAAATTACCGCCATGATTATGTGAGGTATGTTATTAGGATATTATAATTATGATGTGATTTTAATTGCAATGGGAGAAAATGTTATCCATCGTATCTTCATAGACACACAGAATGTTCCTGTTTGGCCTTATAACCCCTCTTAGTCATCCTTACTAATTTTGAATATATGACCTGGTTAAGCTTGAAGTCACTCTTACTCATTTTATCTATGTAAGCTTAACAAGTTGTTCAGTACAACGAAGCAGATCTCTCATTTTCAGGAATTAAACGGTGATTTCAAATAATGTTTTTGATAATGATGGTGTCACCAGGACTTTAGCTGGAGACATTGATATGTACAAGGCTTGATAAGGACCAAACCAACGTTTTGATGTGTGAAATAGGCGATCAGAAATTAAGTTACATTCGCATCAGTTAGGACATGTTATGCTTATGACCGGATTTATAACTGTCGGTAGCATGTCCCATCAACTCACCGTGTTCAAGCCTTGTGTAAACAGGACGTCCATTTGTCGTATTTCTTGCATCATATTCAACTTTTGAAGGCGCTTTTTTAGGATCTACAAAAAGAAATGAAAGCAACAAGATGTTCACATGACATAAATAGGTTACTTGTGATGGTCACTTTAATTCACTCTTTTCTCCATGAGAATAAAATGGGCGAATTCAGCCTCTTTGCTGTTTTCCCTTATGTCCATGGTGATACTATTTGTAGTTGTAATATATATATATATATATATATATATATATATATATATATATATATATATATATATATATATATATATATATAAATATATATATATATATATATATATATATATATATATATATATAAAAATATATATATATATATATATATATATATATATATACATATCTGGTCGTCATAAATGAAGAGTAGCCAATGGATAATCTTTCATTGTATCATTACCGGCTTTAAATAAAGCTACACTCTGTTACGTTTATTTGGGTGCCATGGACTTGCCACCAATCGGAAAGCAAAATGGCAGGTCCTTCGTGAGATGAGTGCGCTTGAATTTTCACCATGCCCCAGCTGAACAGTACATGCATGCCTCTGGTCTTTTGCAGGTAAGATCAGACTGGAACAGGAAGTAAACTTGTTAACGAAGACCACAAAAGAAAAGAAATTACTACTTGTCAAGGAGTCGCTGCAGGCGCAATCATTGACCTTGGAATGCCCCGAACGACAGCTTAATTACACAAGGTCCGTGGATGAGTCTACAATGACTCCTGGACCAGTTGTAAAGTCTATATCTGTGGCGATGTCTACGTCTATATCTAGGCCAAACAATCAATACGAAGACATGTAAACATGCTTGATTGCTAGACACTCAAACGTCTCAGCAACTACTTGTACAGTCCTGCACTTTTTGTACGTCAGCAATTTTCTGCAAACCGACGAGTGGAAACAAATCTAAAGAACTGCTTAGAAACCACTTTAATATGTTTAGATATGCCTCTTTTGCCAGAATATGACTTGAGGATGAGTTTCAATTCTTATGATAAACAGCAAGGATATGAAATACAATTGTATTTGTCGTGTTTCGCTATTTATTTCAATTTAGTCACCACTTACCGGAAGGTTTCCAACTTAGGGTCATCAACAGATCCAGCACGGCCGACTCTTCCGAGACTTTAAAATATGCATAAGTGACTTGAACGGGCATGCAGCGAACAAAGTATAATCAATAGATATAAACGTGTGTGTAGGTGTGTCTGCCTAGTATGTATGTTACTGTCTGTCTTTATTGTCTTTTGTTGATGCTTCGATCGAATGTATTTGACAAGATTTCACATTTTTTAATGACGTTTGTGACGTTTCATGCAGCGAACAAAGTATAATCAATGGATATAAACGTGTGTGTAGGTGTGTCTGCCTAGTATGTATGTTACTGTCTGTCTTTATTGTCTTGTGTTGATGCTTCGATCGACTGTATTTGACAAGATTTCACATCTTTGAATGACGTTTGTCACGTTTCATGTGATTCGAAGGGGGGGGAGAGAGAGAGAGAGAGAAAGAGAGAGAGAGAGAGAGAGAGAGAGAGAGAGAGAGAGAGAGAGAGAGAGAGAGAGATGTGATGTCAATTTGGCATGTTTAATCCGTTTAAATTTCATTTGAATGTCATACTTCTCAGTGCTGAATCATTTCATACCAAAAAACGCAAGTGGCAATTTAACTCACAATATATACAGCAGGCTTTGCTGCAAAACCATGTACTCAATCATATGAAAATGTTTGTGCAAACCTACAGAATGTCACTGTTGCACAGTTTAAGAGCTAAATATTACAAATCGTTAGAAAGTTTGTTTTCAAACTATATATTATACGCACAAAATTGTGTCAGGGTAAATAATATAGGATACTTTAAGAGTGTGGCAAAGGTCAGCTTTAGTGTACATTTAAATCTTTAGCATAAAACAAGAGACATATGTAACTTTTACTCAAATACAAATATCATAAGCAAAACGCGATTGCAAACTTCTGTTTGGTGGTGTATAATGTCAAAATAAGTTTCATATTTGGATTGGGATAAGTTAAGCAATGCAAATAGAAATTCAATGTTCTAACATTATGTGTTGCACGAAGTTTTGTTTTTAAAATGTTCGAATAGGCGAGCCTCTCTTTGTAACTATGATGCATTAAATGAGGGATATTCCTGTAGGTGGCAGTGCTAGGCCAGAGCCTGTATTTTTAGGTTCCACTATATCCTCTTGACAACCACTAGCCGATAAGGAGAGTTTAGTTTGTTAATCCCTCAGGTGTCTCCAGCTGCACGTATTAGCAACTGAATTACTTATGTATAGTGAATGTCATCTAGGAGAACATGACCCATTGGATTAACACCAATATATGAACAGCGTGACTTGGATAATTGGTTTCTGACTGTTAGCACGGGAAAAAAATAAATGGTAACAAGTTGCAATTTTATCACGGATAAATTTCCAAGATGCCCCAAATTGTCTCTTTTAATGTGTATTTAACGCAATGTATGTTCCGCATGTCTGGTGATAGTTATGTTCTGTTTACTTTCGTGAAACAACATGTTCTGTGTGCATATTGGTTTTTAATTTATCATGAATTTGTAAATGTTTCACATATTTAGGCGATTCAGATAGTCTACTGAAACAAAATTGACTTTATGTTTCACGCGTGTAACACGAAAAACAAAGTAATTCTAAGTAACTCTTAGTATTAATGTCTTCACTCTCTTTCCTTTCCATATTTGCTTGATCCACAAATGGAAATATTTAAATTTATTTCAAATGGCTAATCAAAATTTCATTTTTTCTTAACTTATAAGGTTGTTTATAATTAAGATCAACCAACATGAGTAGTTTCAGGGAATGTTTAGATGACATTGACGCAGGGTTTTGTTTAGGTATAAAGACTGATTGCATGTGAAGAACGCAGTTTTTATTTGTGCTTTACAAATAAATATATAATGGATCAAAACAAAGTACTACAAGAAGCCTCCAAATAGTAATGATTCGCATAGCTTACTTTTTGTGCATTCATTATTCCCATCAAACGGGCTGCTGCATTGACAAGACTCGATAAGATCGCACGTTCCAGGGTAGCATCTCTTGCTGTCTTCTCGCCAGGAGCACTTCTCTAATAGCAATACAAATAAATGGTTATTAGGACTCTCTCTCTCCCCTCTCTCTCTCTCTCTCTCTCTCTCTCTCTCTCTCTCTCTCTCTCTCTCTCTCTCTCTCTCTCTCTCTCATCTCTCTCTCTCTTTCCCTCTCTGTGTCTGTCTCTTTATATATAGAGAGAGATGAGAGAGAGAGAGAGAGAGAGAGAGAGAGAGAGAGAGAGAGAGAGAGAAAGAGAGAGATGCCTCCTCTAATGCCGTAACATTTTGTAAGGTTGAAACACAGACTAGTCGTTCAAGACCGTGAATCGTACTGTTTCGCCTATCACAGATCTGCAGTTCACATCCCACAATTATCAACTAAAGCGCTGTTCTTCATGTTTTGAATGCATGGAGCTTTAACAACAAATAGACATTAAACGTCAACCTTCCTTTGATGGTATTTAGTGCAAACTTGCAGGTTGACGTACTCGTGGTCCCTGTTCCCAAAATTTACAGTGCGATTATTTCTTGTCCTACACAATCATAAATGAGCTTATTTCTATTAATCTAAAACCAACCTATCTCTTACTCAGGATCAAAAAAGGGAAAAAAATGGCTGGTGTCTTCGGATACAAGCAGAATTTATTCACATTTTCGACTCTTACAAAACCCCTGTTATATTCTCTGCAAATTTTGCGAGAATATACCTTGATTCTGCTTCAGATCTTTAAAGGTTGTCCATCCATTATGCCATCATATTTCTAGACTTTTAAGAAACTTTAATAAAATCTTTTAATTACAAATTAAAATGCACGCTTCAATGGTTAGTATAAGGATACTAGTGGGAAGTAATGTACATACAGTATTGAAAAGTACGCTGGATTCACTTCAACCTTTATGAGGTTCAGCATTAATTTGGTTTAATAATGATATTAGTGGTCGACAAAACATTGTAAATTATGAGAAATCAAGATCAGAAATTAGGCCTCTAACATGCGTCTAAAGACTCCATAATGGGGCCTCTTATTTGTGCTCTGTATTAGTTATCTTGAGCATGTATCCAATACTCTCCTTTTTATGTTATTTGCTGATGATACAAATATATGTTTTATCAATAAATTATTTACAGATAGGAATTTTATCCATTAATATTTCAGTATAACCTTTGAGTTAACAGTCATGTACATAAGCATCAGACTCGACAAGTTTAAAACTTTCATATTCGGTGCACAATTTCCACTATACTATAAAGGAACTATTGTATGGAATGATTTACCATTTTATTCGACAGAATTAACATTTTCTCAGTTTAAGCAACAATATTAGAAATATTTCATTAATGTTGCTGTGGTAACATGGTCGAGTGAATCAAGGATACATTTCTAGTGATAGCACCATTTATCACTTTATACCTAACTATTCTACTTTTCCAATGATTAATGTGGTTTATAATCTCGTACATGTGTATATGTTGCTGCTGAAATTATGCAACTGAAGGAAGCCCTATAAGCCCTCAGGGGCGTCTCATCCCTTGGCCATTTTGCTCTTTTCTTTTTGTTATAACCACAGTATGTATGTAAAAATAAGCACACAAAACTTAATTTAAAAAATCGACACAGCACTGTCACAGTTCTCTCGTGTGCCGGTGGGTAGTTTTTATAAGTGTCATTTTGAGAAGAAACAAGCTCATGTCAAATGACGCTTATTGATTTCTTTTTTTTCTTCTAAAAACCGTGTCTAAGAAAACAGATATTTTCAATGAAATTATTGTCCTTGCAAGTCATGTTTGTCAGTAATCAAATATTTGTTTCATTGTTTGCTTGATTTTATGCATCTAACGGGCATGCTTGAAAGTTTTTTTTTTTATTGGTGAAACGTCTGTTGGTGCCTTTTGGTTTCTAAATGACTGAACGCCCATGTTTATGATCACTTGTTGAAATATTTCCAACTGTACGACATAATCTATGTATGGTAGTGTCAATGTAATCGTTCTCTGTATTTATTCATATCTTTTCCATAAAACGTTATTTCCATGATAAATCGTCTCAAAACAATAATTTTGTTACTTAAAATGTGTTATGACAGACTGACTGAGTTCTTAAAGTTGTTTTCACGGGAAGTGGACAAACCATTTTCCTTCTGTCAAAGAGGCAAATTTTGGTGAATATTTAATTGTAGTCCGACAGCTGTCATACTTAATTTTCTTGAGCAGAGAGAAAGCGTTATATCGTGCAGGTATTCACTTTAAATTCAAATGCATTATGTTGATATTGGTCCTGTAAAAATGAACCTGATATTTAATCTGCTTTCAAAACATACTCTATTAAAGAAAAAGAATAATAATATACATGCAATTCTGTGGGTATTTTGTCTATTTCTACTTGCACAAGATTCCTTTATTATTGACAACATCCATGTCTCTTTGTACCTTTAAATTCAAATTTCCAGTATGTTTTCTTAAAGGTGTGCATGTGAAAAACAAATGGTAGACATAACAAGTATGTGAACGTCTGGTTTGAAAAGCCACAACGTCTGTCGGTTTAAGATATTCAAATGCAGGAATAACTTCTGTTGTATGAAACCGGCACTTTTAATCATAAAAATTTTGGTCTTCTGTTGAGCATGCGAGAATAGTCAAACGCGCGACTAAAACCACGATTTATCATTTTGAACGGACCTCCTGCATAGAGAGTTAAATCCTACTGGTTGGAACCAGGAACCACACCCACTTTTATACATAATGACCAGACTAGATCCCGACCTGAACCTGCGAACTCAGTCATAGCCCAGTCTGACCTGGTGTCTGGCAAGGTTTTATGCGTGATCAACTTCTATTTGTTATATACATAAAGTTCAGTGGGTTAAAAGTGCTAAAAAATACGCAAGTACAGGAGGTCTGAAATGCATACCTCCGATTTTTTAGTCATGAACGTATACTATATGCCGTGCTCACTGCAAGATGAAGTTTTCCTAGCGCATAGTTTGACTGAAAACACTGAACAAGTCAAAAAGTCATCCATTGGAAACACACGATATGACATAGGTAAGCAGGTAGGTAGGCACGTAGGCAGGCAGACAGACAGACAGACAGACAGACAGACAGACAGACAGACAGACAGACAGACAGACAGACAGATAGATAGATAGATAGATAGATAGATAGATAGATAGATAGATAGATAGATAGATAGATAGATAGATAGATAGATGATAGACAGACAGATAGATAGATCTTGTCATCCCCCATGTGCATTCCAATGTGGATGCTGCTATGACATAATTCAGGTGCGTATCTGGTATTGATAAATTTACGATGTAGTGCAGATACATCATTCTACTCTGAAATGAATTGTTTTGCATTTTGAAAAGTATCCATGAAACTCATATTTGCAGACAGCATGCAGAGTGTACATGTACATTTGTGCATGCATATGCATATTCTTGAACATGCATAATTCATAAATTGAGATTAAGAGATTTGTACATACATACATATATTTACGTACATACGACATACATACATACATATAAATATACATTCATACTTAAGATTTTTCTAAAATTATTGCAACAGTTACTGGCGATACTTTTTTTTTCTTTTTCAGTCTTGTTTTGTTCATTTCCATCCTACCGACACAACGTATCATCATCATCATCATCATCATCATCATCATCATCATCATCATCATCATCATCATCATCATCATCATCATCATCATCATCATCATCATCATCATCATCACCATTCTATCCTGCTATTGACTGAGTTCGCTAACAGAAAGAAAAGAAAAAAGTGTTACTGACTGCTGCATGCTTTATTAAAGTTCGTCAACTTATATGCCTTCCCGCGGACGCCGTGATCAAATTCGCACTTGGAACAAGTATAGTCTTTCTCCTGTCTGTCCTTGCAAAATACGCACAAGAGTTCACAATTCTTCATGGGACACACTGAAACATAGATTTTCGAAGCAGATATAGTGTAAATGACCGAAAAAATTAAATCGCAATGCAAATTATACTTTTATAAAGTAAGACATTTTACATGGATCAGGGAATTAGAAGTATTAATTATTCTTACATGGAAATGTTGTTGAAGTTATTTATGATCACGAGAGAATACACAGCATGATGGGAAATATGAACACCTCTGTGGGTGACTGGGGCGTGAAGATCTGTGTGCACAATTCAAAACAATTTATTAATAATACCTGTAAGTTATTAATCTAATAGTCTGTACTTATAAGTCATCCACACTACAAAGCATGCAGGGTTACGGCTATATTTTCAAAAAGAGATTTGACAATAGACCTTACCAGAGCCACTGATCAATACAACACGCCGTAGGTTACCGTTGTTTCAAACAAATGTTCAAGAAAGGCCTATCCATAAAGAGTGTTAGGTGTCAGTTGCTGCATTGCTTGATTAATAGACTGGCCAACTATACATAGGCTTGGTTTAAACATATTTTATTAACACAATTGGCCAACGGGCTCACCAGCCTATATGAAGGCCTCTTGTACAAAGAAGACAAGACTACATAGATATTGTAAACACCAATTCACAGATAGGTCACGCACAGGACCACAAATATGAAAGCGGAAGGGAAAAGAAGTGATGCGTGAGCATTGGTACAAATAGAAGGAGTCGTACTCCATGAACACAGTTACCAAAATGGGATCACGTTTTAAATCTGCCAGATAATTTTATGTACTTATGTACTGCTTCAAAAATTTCCTCATTTTGACTTTTTGATACATAGGCTTCATACATAAGCTTTACACTCTCACGAGAGTGTAGTCCATACATTCGTGCATCTTTTAGACTTATCTGAGGACACTTCAGTTGGACAAGTTCTTTCAATACTTCTGTGACCCATGAAGTTGAACCACAGCGTCGACTGTGTCTGTGGTGTGGGGGGGGGGGGGGGGAGCAAGAGACGGCTGGAGGACTTGACTCGAACTGTATAGCCGGACGTGCAGCGCCTTCTAATGACTGAAAAACTTAGAAGGAGCAAGTGCCATTATTGGAAGTATCGAGGGACATCCGCTGATCGCAACATAATTTTCACCGGCGTCCTTCTAGGGCGAAACGCCATGCATGCTTGTGTATGTACCAAATCCACTAACAACTGGCTCACGGGGTGGCGCACTGTTACTTTTAAATTACAATGTTGCACTAACCAAACGATAAATTAGAGCATTTTATACTATCTGACCACATGCTTCTTTTTGTATTTTAATGGTTGCTGTTTACAAACAAAACTGCACTCAGCAATTGAATATTTTCAGTTCTGCGTCATGCATGAAATGTACGAGTCGTGTGACTATGTTGGATTTGCTACCTTTCATAGGCATGCATGCTCTCGAGTGATTGTAATGTCAAAGTACTGTTTGAGCCAAGTCTCTCGTGCCCTCTGTTAGCTGCACTGCCGCGCAGACACAACTACTTTTCAGGAGGAAATATAGTATTAAAAGGTCTTTCCAAGAGCTAGTGGGTGAGGTAAAACACTAAACGCATGCACTGATGCCTTTATCTTTCCTATACGTGGTGCAGAAAACAAAGAGTGTTCAAATTACATCCAAAAGAATGCACATCTAATGTTCAACATAACAATAAATTAAAAATCATAAGGTATGGCTTTCGTGTTTCTCAGTACTTTTGAAGATCACGTACATGTAAGTTAAGTTAAAGTACGCAACTGATTCCGAACAGTTGCACCCGCAATGGGTGTCAACATCTCCGGGTAAATCTGTTGACTTCTAAGATACTGATCTGATGGGTGTCCTCGAATTCTTTTACACACAACTTTTTTACTGACATGAAACTAAAGCTGAAACAGCAACAGCAATATTGAAAAATACAAATGTATGCCATTTGAGGCTTATGATTCCTGCTGTTTACCAGAAAACGAGCAAAATTAATTTCTCAAACCTTCACATTGTCTTTCGCTGCCTGACATAATCCTGAAGTGCTCCCAGCACCAACATGTGCTGTCCTTGCAAAATTGGTCACAACCATTTCCTACGCCGCAGACATCTGTCCAAAAATATAAAACACACATTTTTTCATCTATATAGATCTACACAACACTTAAATAAATCGCAAACTCTTCGACCCAAGCACCTTAGGCATGTTTCCGACACAGGAAATATGATTTGGTGTTGATGGAAACCAATGAGAGAGAGAGAGAGAGAGAGAGAGAGAGAGAGAGAGAGAGAGAGAGAGAGAGAGAGAGACAGAGACAGAGAGAGAGAGAGACAGAGAGAGAGAGTGGCAGGAGTTGGAGGGAAGGGGGAGGCGAATAGAAAGGTGATTTTTAAATTTTGTCCCAATCGTAGATTTCCTTTCATGCTGTCGACGTCCCCTTAAATCACTACATCCTGAATAAATCCTAAGGAACCATGCTAGATCAGAGGTAACAGCAATTAATATCCTACTTTAGCTGAATGGCACAGGCCAAGAAGCTTCTTGCGTAAATAAGGACTCTAAAAACCTTAGAATGGAATAGATTGTCTCACCAGCTTTCTTACAAAAAAGGTGTGTGTGTGTGTGTATGTGTGTGTGTGTGTTTGTCTGTCTATTTGTCGGTGTGTCTGTGTGTCTGTCTGTATCATTATGCCATAGAGAAGGGAACCAAATGTATTCGTATATTATCAAGCATGAGATCAAAGTATGGCTGAGTGCCAGACTCTTGTAGAGGTCAAATCTGTTATGATCGTGTATTTCTTATGAATAATAATTCCCTGTGAGACCCTTCTATCAGTGATAAACAGTTAAATTAATGAGGAGTCAAAATGATCAAAATCTGACGGGCACTGCATTGTGATTTTGTACCAGATGTGTCACGGCAACCAAAAGGCCCGGGGGAGGAATGACATTAATTGTCAGAATTTTTACTTTGAATAATTTGATAACCAAGACGAAGGAAAGAGGGAAAGAGCACAGATGTTGTCTTCATCAAAAGTGGCCTATAGAATAGTCGGGATACCAGTTGTACAGCATTTTAAAAGGCTAATTTGCTTTTGAAAATGCAGAAACTATCATGTTAATTCGTATTTACTTTAGACTTGCACAAGTCCATGGTGCATGTCCCTATTTTCCCATCCCGCGGTCCCACCCAGAAGTGCGATACATTTTCCCCTCCACAAAGTTAACTGAATAATATTATGCCAACTACACGGTGTTATTAAGTAGGTCCTACTATTATTATTATATTTTTTTTAACTGGTCGACACTGCCGCCGTGTCGGTTTCAACAGTAGCAGCTATTGAGTCCTGGTCAGTTCTAATCCCATTATCATTGCGAGTGGAAAGTGGCCTTCGATGAATGCATTCACTTGTAGGTAAAAGATCAAAGAAACATTCGTCCCTGGCATATAAACTTGTGTAAACCCAATCATTCTTTTTTTTTTTTTTTTTTTTTTTTGAAAAGTTGGGAATTTTTTTGGAGGGAAAATATTCCAGATGAATTAGTCAGACTTGTGCCATTAAAACCTCAACACATGTATCTGAAAAAAAGTATCAGGGATTACTTATAACTGTATTTGTGTCTTTACCACGGTGATACAAAAATTGGAAAATGGTTGTTTTTGCAAAGTTGATCAAGTTTTTGGGATTCTTAATTTTTAATACACATTAAAGAAAGAACTGATCATTGCTCAGGAAATCCCTGATTCACCTTGCTCTAGAGAATTTTTAGAGTGAATCAATTTTTATTCGATTAAAATCAAAGAATTTGTTTTAGAAACATAGCCATGTAAAACTTACTTCTTAGAGCAGATACCCATCGTCAGTAATCAAGATTAAATTGGGGCTAGAACTACAACATTTGTTCATATGATAGACAACATATAGGTCAACCATGAGGTCTCTTAATTTTAAAATGAACAAATATTATCCAAAATCACTTGGCCACTGCCTTAACTACAGTCAATTAAAGCGACCAATGCTTACAGCATCCGATGTCACAACCGTTACTGTTCAAATTAAGTATGGGAGCCAAAAATCCATTATGTGACCATTGTGGTCGGGATTTTTCAGTTTTGTTTCACGTGAATGAACCAAACACTTTCACTCATGCATATAATATACATCGAAAGATATCTGACAATATTTATCTGAAGTAATGTTACTCACCAACGATTGTCAAAGAGGTCAGTCGGTCGTTCACTGGTGCAATTTTATACTCATCATGCCTACCGGGGCCCAATATCTGCTTGCAGTCTCCATAGTTCGGATCGATACATAACTCCCATTTACACCCTGAAAATCAGATCACATTCTCCGCAATCGCATGGTCTCGTGCATCGAATGAAGAACTAGCACACATTTTTTTTCCAATGTCAAAAAAAGAAGATCCGTTCACATTTACTTTGTGGACTTCATCTCAACACCGTCGACCGATCTTCTTAAACCTTACTGGCCATGTTCCATGGGTAGGTATCTACCAAGTTTGTTTAAATCGTCACACAGCCAAACATTTAGATTTTGTTCAAAATCTTAACAAATCTTCTCCGCAACATCTGGGTCAATTCATAGGAAAACTAGCAGGTACCACCAGACCTTCAGTTCGTCGAAAGGTGGCGCTTCAATGTTTTTGTCTATTTTTACCTATGCTGACTTGTTAGGCAGCTGATATAAAATGCGTGGTGATCCATTGTTTGTAGGTATACCCACAATTCACATTTTTAACTTCTTCCCCCAAACTGTCCGCCAGATTCTCTTCAAACTTGGCAGGGGTGTACCTTGGACCAGTATGTACTATGTTTGTTCTAATGGTCATGCTCCATTGATTTTCACATTTATTTCTCCATTTTAGGCAAAATCTTACAAATTCTTTTTTCTGAAATCGCTTGGCCAAGACCTACATAGATGCACAGGGACACCACTGAGATTCCCTAGACATTTTTTGTTCAACAGGTGGCCCTGCAATTTTCCTTCTTTTTAACGATGATTTTTGTGTTCGCTTATTTTGATATCTTCCCAAAACCGTCATTGAGATTATCCTGAACCATGGTACAAATGTACATGGTGAAAGGGTCAAAAAAACAAAAAAAATGTTCTATAAGCAATGATGTGGTTGACTACTGATTTCTAACGAACATTTATATGTTGGAGTACTTGTCAGTTAATGCAAAGAGTCCGTGGGGATTGCAATGGTGATTCTCCAGTACCGTCTGCCAGACTCACTTTAAATGGGGGGGGGGGGGGGGGGCGGCTACGTTGGATTGGTCTGTACCCCTTTTTGTATTGTTTATGATGGGGATACGGAGTCATTTTTCGACAGAATCTCGAGACATGTGCGAAACAAATTCAGCAATTCTTTCAAAATTGTATAGGGACACCTCTGGAGATCTCTCGACGCTTATCTGTTGAAGACGGCGCTGGGACTTTTTATATCTTTTACGCATTTTCGTGTTGGTCTTGTTGTTGTTATTTTTATCCTTCACAGTATAAGTAAGCGTGGATTGCGACAGGTAATACAAACTTTGACTTCGGCCTCAAAGCTGTCCAGGAGATTCACGAAGTGGGTATGTACCTTGGGTGATCCATACAATATGTATTCAAATATTGACGCTAGTGATTTTTTTTCTCGTTTTTCCTCATTTATTGGCACAGTTAAAAATCGGTTCTAAATCCACTTCGCCAATTGCTTCAAATTTTATAGGAACATTTTTGGGTACCCTCAGAGCTATCATGGGTTGATTGTCAAGGTCAGCTGAGGAACAGCGCGTTTTTGTGATTTTTTTTTTTTTTTTTTTTTTTTTTTTTGGTATTTTGACTTCTTGAAAACGCCCAGGGATATTTTGCTGAAACCTTAAGTGCTGCAACTTAATGCAAAATTTTCTTCGTGTCAGGGTCACATAAAGCTTTTCACAAGGTGGGGATGCACTAGATCTCTGATTTTTAATGAATTTTTCATTTTGGGTACTTATCAGCAGATACACATGTTTTTGTTGATCAACATACTATCAGTTATTCCGTGACGGAGCCCGGGGTACAGAAATATACACTGGTGCATATTTCTATCGGCCTCAGGAGATCGAGGCCATGCACCGGTGTATATTTCTGTACCCCGGGCTCCTTTACAGAATAACGATTTTATCCGTACTAAGAAACTATTAGGCCCATCTTGTAGGCCTAAAATGTCACCGATGTACCGGGCGCGGGCCAGGTCTGCATCACGCGCGTGCCACAGGCATAACACAGCGTATACTGACGCGACATGTAGCGAGTATATCTCGTAGCCGCAGATATGGTTGCAGACGTTGATACGGGCTGGTACAACCGGCTCGTGCCGTCCTTCTCAACCAATGAGATTTCTCCTTATATTAACTAGTTTCTCAGTACGGGATAAAAGTCAATATGAATTGATATGGTAATTCACATTTCCCACTTCTTCAAAACTATCAATCACATGCATTCCAAACTTTATTCCGATATACCTTGGGTGGGTCTCCGCTAAAAATTGTTCAAATGGTCCCGTTTCAATAATGTTGGTAGTTTTCATGAATATATTTTTTTTTTCAAATTCTTAAAATTCCGGAAAGCGCTTGGCCAGTTCTTTCAAAATTGACTGGGACCTCCTAGAAATTCCAAAACTTTAATATGTTTAACCAGTGGCGCTGCGATTTTTCAATATTCACACAATTTTGATGTGTTTTCACTTTTTCCATCTTCTTCTCATGAAGATTGGCTGTTGGATGCTCTACAAACTTGGCGGGAATATATCTGAAATCAATCTGAACAAGATTTGTTCACCACAAGATGCTGCTGTCATTTCCATTGTTTTTAGACATTCCTGAAGTTAAGATAGATCGGTCAGGTACAAATAGCTCTTGACACTGTTAACATATGGATAACAAGAATGTGACATAATGGATTACATCTTGGTAATGCTGGATCCTAAGCCCCAGGTTACTATCAAACACTAAACGGAAAGTACCCATGAAATTTAGTTTGGTGTTATTTTTTTGACTTTGAGTGACATTGAAGGGCCAAACTTACTCATGCCGTAAATCGCCTCCGTAATCCTAGATACAGAACCCAACGTTACCATAAAACACTAAAGGGAAATTACCTGTTGTTATCTTTGACATCGAATGATTTTTAAAAGTCGTATTAGCTTACACCTTAGTAATGACGGATCCAGTCACATTTCATCTCGAAAACGAATTCTCCACAACAGTATGAGTGAAGGCAGTGATGATGGTCTTAAACCGCTGGGCCAATTGCATCCACATTCATTGGAATAATTCGGGGGATCCATAATAGGTGGTATTCATAATAAATGGGATACTGTGCTGCCACCTAGACTGCAACAAGGAACTTGACAGGGAGGAGCACAGATCCATGTGTTAAGCAGTGGCAAGTGAGCTTTAATGATAAAAGTAACAACTTAAGAAAACAAGAGCCTTAAGAAATGTCATTAATTACCACTTATATAAGAACTCGCCAGTTCTTTCGGACCTGTATCCACTATCGGGGCAACGTTCTCCATTGACCTTCGTCTTTGACACAATGCGGCGCTTGCCACTCAGCCTATTGCTGACCCTTATTTTATTGCCTCAGGGCGACTTCTATGCCTGATACTAAAAACTATTTCTGGGGCCTACAACTGGTAACTGCTTGTCGTTGTATTTACATTTTCAGGTAATACTCACTCTGGAAACGTCCCACTATATATTGTATGTTACATTCATTCGACAAATTAACCTTCCCTTAACATTAATCACACATACATTCTGGATGTTACCTCTTTAAAATATCCAATCGACTTGGCTGCCATTGTGAAAATAGTGAGTTCCGCACCTAATGCCAATGGTTTGTAAATAAGCTTTGGGACGATCTTGCCGAGTGGGGGTGGGAAGAGGGTAATAATATATGAAACCAAAAAAATATATTTTGCAATTATTTCAGAGCATCAATCATGACATATATGCTGTGGCCGCGATTCACTCTGATATCCAAATCAAGTGTACTTTTGTTAGAATGTCCCGCAATTAATTCTTTAATTGCACAATGTTCACAATGACACTAGAGCGTGCCATGTCGCATTTGAATGTGTAACTAACGCTGATAACTGCTTCAGACACAACCGAGCGGAAGATTAGAGTTAAGATAGTAAGTTAAGTTTTAAAAGAACTTTAACGACTGTTTGTGCTGGTAACTCGGAGAACGGACACCTGAAAGCATGCTGAAAACACTTGGCCGCGATTCCCTGTGATTTTCCCTTTCCCACAATGCATTGCGACATGGTTAAATGGGCGCTCAACGTCTGTGCTGCATGCTTATCGTGTTGCATTTGAATTTATAACCAACGATGATAACTGCTTCAGGCACAACCGAGCGGGCAGATTAAAGTTAAGATTGAAGTCATCTTTTAAAAATACATCATGGCAAAATGCAGTTCAACTATGCTCTTTCCCCGGCCCAAGTTGACCGTCCAGACAAGTTGAAATAATATGCTGTGTTTGAGTTGCATTTACTGCAAAATAACGGCACATGTTGGCCAGCTTTCCTGTTAACTTTGTCTTACAACTGGGTAACAGTTGATCTGAACCAACTTTTTTTCGTTTTTTTTTTCTTTGTTTTTTTAATGGGTGGTTGTTTGTGGGGTGATGTTGCTGGTCGGTTGCGTGTTGCAGCTGGTCCAAGGTTGTCAAACTGGAGCATTGTAGCAAAATTTTGCATCACAGTTCTTTCAAATGAAACGGTATTTAGCCAAATAAGTGTTTCTCATGTGAAGAAGTTTATCGAGAAAATGATCCAGGGAATGTAAATTTGCTGCTGCAATACGGTCTATCCATAAGTTCACCAAGCGGGGAAACCCCAGCGGAGATTCCTATGTCAGAGCCAGGCGCGCACAGGTTTCTGGGTAATTTGCGGGCCACTCAGTCTTACCGCACAGGCTACAGCGCTACTGAATACAGCAAGTAACGAGGAGTGAAACACGGACCATGATTTTCTTCAAAAAACATAATGTAGGGTGGCTGAAGAAGTAATTGAAAGACAAAGGAATATCAGTTGATGGAAGGAATAAAACGGCATTTTTATTTTTGATATTTGTAAGTTTGACGTTTCTTCCTGGTATCATGGAGCTACTATAGTAGCTCCATGCTGGTATCAACATTACAGCCCACTACACAACAGTCAGTGGTGGTTTACCATGATAATTCGCATTATCACTTGAAAAATACGATAAATTTATGTCGACCTGTATGGGATTCGAACCCACTACCTTCGGCACACTCGCCTAGCCAAATGTAAAGTCCAACACGCTGACCTCAACGTTCTAACTGTCAATGCTTTCCGTCAACGATCTACAATGGTAAACTTCTATACACCCACCTTATTTGGTCCATTTCCTGCTTTTCTGTTCATGTTGGCACCAACAAGATTAGTGTCCGCCATCGTGCATTATCGTGACCACTTTTGAGAAGGTGCACGGCACGCCATCGGGTAGCAAAAAATCAGCCCGCATGCTGCGCTTTCGTAATGGGACAACTGCCGGGGTTTTCCCGCTTGGTGAACATGTGCACAGACCGTGTTGGACAGCACTGTGGTCTTGCGCGTGAGGTCATTTAACATTGCAAAAGCGCCCATGCCAAGAAAATCTGTTCCTTTTGACCAGGTGGGGACTGGGGTCGGTAAATGCAGGTACTAGAGTACCATGATTATACCTATTCCCATGCAGAACCTGTCAGGGCCGACCAAAGAGAGTGAATGTAAGAACATTTTCAAAAATAATGTGAAATCATTCCTGATGCATGAGATGGGAGTACTGGAGAGGGACTGCTTTATATATTTATAGTTTCGGTATCTTAGTGTTGTCAGGGATCTGCAATTTATTTCTATAGCAGGTCCCTGGAGTTATAAAAAATACGCTTTTAGTGCTAATATTTATTTATATATCAATTTATTAAAAATTTGGATCAATGTTTTAATTCATAAATTATTAAAGCATTTCAGCTATAAACCTGTGCAAAGCAACTTATTATTTTTCTGATTTCATAATTGCATTTCTGCTATTTTCATGTTGTGGTCCATCACAGAAATAAGCCAAGGCAAGCTTCCTTAGACATTCGGTACTCCCATTTCATGCATCATAGTTCGGTGTGCTTTCAGCCATTATATTGCACCATCCTGGCATATGTATGCATAAAATATAATCAATCAATAGTCAATGAAAAAAGTTAAGTACATTCAGGCCTAGTGATTATCTGAATGTATTTTTTTTTTCTTGCTTTTGTAGATAACATACACAACTTATTAATTGCGGGATAATTCATCTGTTAATTTTCCCCGAATTAATTAACATAACATGTGTGCAAAAATTCTCTAAGGCCTTATATGTATGAATGCAAAATTTGTCTCATCTGAATTGATGACATGGCGATGTGTTTTTAAAATACTTTTTACTAATTTTTTCTAATTTTCATCACTTTTTTGTACAATCTGAAGAAAATACCCCAAATCAGCACAATAATGACTAAAATGTTGTGATTTCGTCAACCATTTGAAGGCAAGACACTCGAAACTCCCCAGATAAACCATTTTGCATGCTCAAATTCGATTTTTTTTGGGGGGGGGGGGAAGGCGGGATTGCCCCCAGACCACATAACATGCCTTCGGCCCTTTGGACCGTGTAGGGCACATTTGGACCATTAGCAAAAATTACGGACTTTTTGGGGTCACTTGGGTCTCTTACTAAGTCTGTACCACTGTTTACAATGTGGGCCAGATTTACACAATATATGACTGACGTTGACTTCATTTTCAATGTCACTGGGGTACTTTTATGAAATTGTTAGTTCACTTAATAGCTTGAAAACTATTTGAACTATGGCCTGTTTGAACCAAAACTCTGAGGCTTAAGCCAGTGCTCAAGCAATTGTGCATGCCATCTTTAAGAAAGGTCCTGGCGGCATTGACCTAATTCAGCGGACCACTCAGGTTTGTGCACACTAGGTTAGTTGAGCAGAAACCTCTCACAGTCCTTGGCTTTCTTTTGTTTATTTTGTTTTCTTGGCCATTTTTGAATTCGTGGCGCCCTACTTAGTGCCAAAATTACAACAACAACAAAAACAACAAAAACAACAGAATAGATTTCATGTTTTGCTCACCATGGCATCATTAGATCATGATAAAGTTTCCAGGATGCTGAATCAATTACCGTTTTGAGGTCCAAAGACCCTTTATGTACCATTTATCAAACAGTGAAATACATTTTGAGGCCCACCTTTTCCACTCCTATCCTAACATGTTTACGTCACTACATTTTGAACTTTATTAGATTACCATTTAGTTGATCCAGGTTTTTCCCTAAAATAATCATTGGCTTTAATTTTATTCCACCATAAGAGGCATTACGCAAATATGTTCATTGGAAGTTTATTCCTTCTGGAACAAATGGGAAAAAATGAAAATTACAGCGAGTCTCTATAACTATTAAATAATATTTACGGCCTTTTTATGTATGTATCTATGAGACATTAAGTCAAGTAAAAGCTCGTATAATTTAATCAATGTTGCCCTGAAATGAAACTCGGTATCGATTTTAGGCAGAAACTATACATCAATATGTTTGGTACAAATTGTAGCCCTATTTGAAGTTTGAAAATGAAATATCACCACTACGTTACAATTCATTACCTAACACTCTGTTATAAATCAATTACTTTGGTATCATTTATACACAAAAGGTACACGTGTTTTGTGCCCAAAGGACACGCATATCTAACCATAAACTATGAAAGGATTAAACCTTTTTCAGAGTCTGCTGAAAAACAGTTGTACCACTCCGTTAATCAACCCTTGGTTAAGCGGATTGGAAGTTTGAAACATTTGTTGTTCTGCTACCATAACTGCAGGTGTAGAATGGAAGCTCCGAGTATTTCACACACGGCTCTCCTTTCATCCCCGATAAATAATAACAGTGACGCATTCCGTTTCCTTAATTTTTACAGAAAACTGTGGCGACAGCTACCTAAAAAGCATACTCATGTGAAAAATGACCAGATGAAGACAAATATATAAAATAGCATGCAACGTATCGGTAAGGCAAAAATTAAGATGTGATGCCATTGCTTTTGTTGTGTAATTTGACTGTAACTGAGGGAGAAATACACTGCCAGGAAAGTGTGTATAATACCTGGTAACGAAAAGAAACAAGTTTGGAGACAATGTATATGCACACATCCACAAAGTTGTTTGAGAAACCACTCACACAACATCGTTAAAGAAACCATCTGTTTACAGTTAAAGCTTGTACAAAACGCATGAAACTAAGCCCCTCGGGAGGACAGAACAAAGAATCAAATTGAGTGGGGATGAAGGTTGTACATACAAAACCACTTCACCCAGCATTTGGAATTTGTTTAATTGAATAGCTTTAAAAGAAATTTCTTGAGCAAATTTGTCAATTGCACTTCAAAAGGGGTCATTTAGGTGTTACATCTATTGGTTACATAAACCAATATTACCAAATGTTACATTTGACGTCTTTAGTGACCCTTGCTGTGAGCCAATGAAGCAACTTTGTATTCGTATGTACCGTTCTATATGGACACATATTGCATAATTTGATGCAAGGATGCAGACATTTCACTGGGTTTCATCTATGGGGTCATTTTAATAGTGGCTTCCTTTCCCCATATACAGGGTCGCTTGAAAACGCAGAAGTGTCCGTTCCATATACCGAAATCGCCAGTACTCCTTAGGGATGACACAAGCTGGGTGATCCTATTCAGAGGTGACACGAGAAATGGGTTGTGCTCATTTCACCATCAGCAAGCCAGTTGCTGATCATTCAGAAACATGGTCCACAGACGACAGGCCACATCAAGGACATAAACAGTTACCACAGCTGCACAAGATAGGGATATGCGATATGTCCTTCTGCAAAACAGACTGCAGACAGCAGCTTGAATAAGCAGTTTGACAGTTAGGCAACGTCTGCAGGAGAATTATTTGAGTGCCAGATATCCTTTCAGGGGAAATCATTTAACCCCTGCACGCTTCACAGCCACTTGGTATTACCCGCCAACATGCCCACTGAAGCACGCACACTGGAGGGGAGTCCTCATCTCCAACGGCTGTCAGAATGTGCGGTAAAGGCATGCTGAGTGATATACCGACTACTTTGTGTGTCAATGCAACTAATGGGGTGTCAATATCATGGTTTGGGCTGGTATGTCCATACAACACAGAACTATCCTGGTGGTAATAGATGGCACGTTGACTGCTCAGCACTATGTGGATGAAATTATTGACCCATGCATAGCTCCTGCCTTTTCTTCAGGACCGTCCAGACATGCCTTTTTCCAGCATGATAACACATGCCAGCACACAGCCAATATGACCATGGTGTTTCTGAAGGCCAACAATATTGGCATTGTGCCCTGGCCAGCATTTTTCTTGGACATGAGTTCAATTGAGCAACTCTGTACCAACTTGGCCTGCAACTTTCCAGAAGGATTCCCTATTTGGCCAGCCGACAACAGCTGATCCAGACCTTAAGGAACCAGTGGGACCATATCCCTCAATACAGAGTACAGCACCTAGTCTAAGGCATGTGCTACAGATGCAGTGCCTGTATGGCTGCTGGTGGTGGACATACGTGCCGCTACGATGCGACTTTTTGGAATTACAGAGTACTGGGGAAACTTTAGTAATATGCAATTACCACTCTATTTTATGCTTCAATACACTATTTTTTTAAAATTCCAGTAAAGTGTTAAAAGAGTTTTTATACATGATAGAATGGGTAATTTATGGACACAAATAAAAAAATTGAACATTAAGCCTCTTTGTCGTTTCCCACTTTTTACAGAAATGTGAGCAGGAGTTTTGGGAAACCAACAACTCAGATATTGCCGGTAAGATATTAACTGGTAATTAGGAATAGCATGTGTCCAGTATGTACAGATTCAGATTCAGGTTTATTTTATTCGACATAGAAGTGAATACATTGTACACATTTTGGTAAGTGCACAAAAACATATTTGACACAAACAGGATACATAATAGTGAGAATGGAATTACCATACAAAATTTGTAGTCAGGATGACCCTGCTAAGGATGATAAACATCCCCTTCCACAAGGGGTCACCAAGGAAAAGTTCACTTGTATGTTACACTTAGGTTCAACAGAGGTTCGGTCCATTACAGAAAGAATCAATGACAAAGAACTCCAGCATTAATATACTCGATTACATGTATAATTATGAAGTGTTATTACAGACAAAGCAATCAGCAATGGAGCAAGTTTCAGAATACTGGTTTATATAATTTGTTTTAATATATCTAGAGAACCCAGAGAAGGAGCATGTGTGAATTTTTCCTGTTATGTGTAAGGGTGTATCAGAAAGTAATTCGGGGATAGAGTGCCGTATTCACTTTTCGGTTGATACATGTTGGGGGAAGGGGAGGCGTAGTGAGGAATGTTGCGATATCTCGTGGAATATGGATTAGTTACGAGTAAAGCTGAAAACATGTTATTTAAGTAGCAAAGTAATTCGTTTTTAATATATCTATAGTAGAATTTTAAAGCTTCAAGTTAAACAATCCAGGCGCTTTTTAAAAACTTAAAGTCCTTAAATAAAGACACACTATACAAGAGTATTGCTACTGTGTTGTCAGTCCCAATTAAACATAAGGACCAAATTATGAGATATTCTGGAGAAGAATTTCATTCTGTATTCTTTACAATAATTTATAATTAACCATTAGTATACATTAGGCCTCATGGCAGCTATGCCTGAAACAGTGAACGTAAAACGTAAATGAAAAAAACGTATCACGTGACAATGAGTATATTTATAATAATTGATATGAAGAGATCAATTTAATGTAGGCAATAATTTGATCTTGCCACTTACACTCGTTATGTAACATGCAAAATGCACTAAATTGGTAATTCTGAGTTGAGGTACTCACATCTTATTTCAATGTGGCTCACAATATTATTGAAGCTGTAGCGGTCAAGATGGGGTACGGGGCGACACAGAGTTAGCTTTCTCCCAAAACCTGCATGCTCAAACAGTGTGATTTCACCTGAAATGAAACAAACACATGTCATATGAAAACCCTGATATAATCTGATATATGATGTATTGATGTTTTCCTAGGTACCTGATAGTAGCCACGCCTACTTGGGTCCTGCCACTAACAAACAAAACTAGGATGTGTCCTGCAAACCAAACAAATAAAACCTTCTGTGAGTTCCATAACAACGACAATTTTAACTTTTATATGAATACAAATTCATGTTTAATGCAAGAACTGCACTTCCTCTCTATTGCATTTAATTGCCTTTGTTTGCTCGTTTTGACAGGCTTCGTGTTGAGTTCAGTTCTTAATTACAACCTTATGTTGCCGCCGTGTCTCTCTTCACATATAAGTATCCATAAACCTATGCATTTTAAATCCGCTAGAACAATATATATGACATGTAAAAATTAGCATTGTTCCTTGAGTGATGGAGGCTGGAGAAACATGTTACTGAGGAATTTCTTGTGGAATGTTATGGCATTTTGAAATTAATTTAGAGGCTGGGACTGTGTTACAGACAGACTGATACGGTAAGAGCAGGAGATCCCAGGCCAGAGGACAGAAACAGCCAATTAAAATGGGAGAAACATGGTGAGCAGGTGATGTCACTAAATGGGAAAGGTAACCAAAGAACATCGTAGAAGGTGTTTAATATCACTTCTCCAAGAGTGAAATTAACCTAGGATTCAAAGTCCTGTTAGTTACCAGCTCCGCAGGGAAGTACCAAACAGTTGCTAAGCTATAACCTGAAATTACTTTTTAAATTGAGATGTTATCTAGGTGGCGAAGAAACCGAAGATAGCATAGTTATTCTGAAATATAATAAAGTGGAACTCTATGGCACTACAGGTTCTGTCCAAGAATATGAATGACAACTTGTTGCTTTTGGTTACCATTAACCCCGACACCGAAGAGCTGGTCACATCAATAATAGTGACAGGGTAATCAAGCTGATAGGAATGGAGTTTAATAATGCAACTGAATAATTTTGGCAAATTGGAGACTAAATGTGTCATTTTGCTGGACATCCATTAATTATGCAACAATCAACGCATCAGGGGGTAAGCATCCTTTCCTGTGCAGGTCATAGGGTATTGTAAAAGTCTACAAATAGTTGATGCCTTTTTGAGTGTGAGTAGAATAGTGTAGCTACAATAGCATTCACAAAACCTTAAATGGCGGTGGGGAACTCCACCATCTTTTCCCTTGTACTAGTAACATAGACACACCACGGGAACATATTGTTTCACACCTGGTATGAACTAGGGTCTGCAGTAATTTGTATCGTAAGTTGCCTTTTTTAGTTTTGGAAGCAGCAGCAATAACAGTCCAAGTTTACATCAATTGCAAGACAGAAAACTTAGTTTATGCTGTCTTCTGTGTCAAATGTAATAAGTACAAGAATGTCGGGAAAAAAGGAGCAACTTTATACCAACGCATGTTATTGAATTTTTCAAGAATTAGAAGGGCAGTATCATGACCCCATGTGCCAACAATTCTATAGCAATGGAAATTCAATGGATGACTTTAGGGTGATTGGAATTGAGAAAATATACAAGTATGTAACTTATCAGCGAACAATAAAAAACCTGTGCAAAAAGAAATTGAATACCTTTAAGCCAAATGGACTAAATATCTGTGAACGATCTTTATTCTTTTTATCCTTATTCGGAATAGGATTAATGGCCAGCGGGTGGCATTAGACCTATAGCATATGGGACATATAATCAGAGGGTGCATTATGCGTGTGAAGCGTGATTGTTGACGTCAAATAACGTGTTATTTATGTGACGAAATTTTTGTCTGATGAGGGGCGTGAGGTCGAAAGCTACGAAAATCTGGTGTTCAAAAGCTTTTATTATAACTGAAATAGAAAAGAGGGTATATATATATATATATATATATATATATATATATATATATATATATATATATATATATATATATATATATATATATATATATATACCTTCTTTTCTTTTTCAGTAGAAATACATAACTGAACATTTCGGTGATCATGTTCTATAGCAAAAGATGATGAAACCTTGCTTTCCTTATATATATATATATATATATATATATATATATATATATATATATATATATATATATATATATAAGGAAAGCAAGGTTCCATCTTCTTTTGGTTATACAGGAATGGCTGGATGCAGGAAATACTTACTGTCACCCCAAGTTCATAAAACCATAACTATATGAAATTATAAAGCGCAACAAACCTGTGCAAGAGTATGTTACTGACGTAATTGCAAAACAGCATGGGCATGTCCCACTTTGTACCCTAGTTCGCCAGTGTGGGTTCAACGCAATAAAACTTTTTTAAGCCTAAGTAAAGAAATCTGATGCTGACAGAAGTACTACATTCAAATTATAATCTTCGCCATTTGTGAGTGTTGCAACGTTGTTCTTACATGGAATTGTACCAGTTTTCATTTTCAGGCTGTTTTGGGATTCTGAAAATGCATTGCAATTGTGCTGTCGCACACGATAGCTTAATCTATACAAAAAAGACACATATCTGATTAAGTATGCGTATTTTCTGAATACATTATGAGTTGAGTGTCACGTGCATTGTGCTTGCTACAGAATGATTTTTTTGTAGGTCTGGAATTCTGGAAAAATGAAAAAAAAAATATATCTCCTAAATATATCAATGATCAAAACTGGGATAAAATCGTTAATTAATGGTTACGAGATGGCCACGACATATTTTATAGCTGATTCCTACACATTGAGCAACAAATAGTACCTACTCAGTATTTGAAAATGACCATAAGACAGTGATATTCAATCATCATCTCGTCTTCAATTACATTCCATATGCTCATAGTTGGTAAGATAGACAATTTTGAAACTGGAACTGTTGTCATTTTTGTACATGGGGCTGGGCAATAGACTGGTCTTTCAAAACAACATATCTATGTTGTTACCTTTGTGCTGCGTTGCCTGATCTGAAGACACTTTGATGCTACGAAGTGCATAATATGAACGGTCTACTAATGTACTCAAATGCATAACCTTTCTGCCCTGGGTTTTTATATACATATATATTAAGACAGACAGTTGGTCACCAAATGCACTTCAAAGTTATATAATTCGGGCTTTATAATTTCTCTCGGACGCCATTTTGCACCAATCTGATTGTTCAATTATTACGAAATAAAAACCTCGTTCAACTTACATGGTGGATCGTTCCAACATTCTTCTCTTCTGTGATCTGTCCCCAAAGAAATGCAAAGCCGGTTATCCACAATTTAGGATATGAACAACGATTTTCATTCATTTTGCTGACAGCATTATTGACGTTGATGTTAACTACTTAGTTATCTAAATCTGCAATGAACAGGTTGTGAAAAGTTCTGAAGATGCTGATTGAAATTTTCATTAACTTGCAATGGGTTACACTTAAATGACTTTCTGCAGACGTACTGGGTACATCTTTACCAGAAATTTGTTTAAAATTGTTTGAAGTTTGTTGGTGATCACAACTCAAATTAGGATACGTCGTAGTGGCCGTCGGAAGATTAAAAAATCTCCGAGTTGTAACTCAGTTGTTATATGTTTCCTCTTCTGTCCTTGAAACCAGTATAATCATATCATTCTTTCCCTTGGTAAACCAAAGAACAAAACACTTTTCGTTTAACTCTGAAACGCACATACCTGCGCAACAAGTCGCCAGACAATAAACCAAGAGGACAATCAGTGTTATTGTCATCATGAACTTGTAGGAACTGTGCCCGTCAGCAATAAGTATTCCCAATGCTATTAGCCGGCCGTGTCATTGCAGAAAAGACATATACGTTGAGCGTTCACAGAGTACAAACAATACTTTCACTTTGACATTTCATGCGAATCAAAACAAGTGTGAAAATCTCTCAAAATCTGACATGTGTAAATATTAATTTTAGTCTCAAATATATTGATAACATTAAATACTCCGTGCTTACCTTTGATTACTGTTACATCTTAACAGATAGGTCATATCCCATACTGACACTTTGCCTATTCGCTAGAACCACTTGAATCCTGAGCACTTTATCACGCATGACAAAGACAACAAATACACAAAAGAAGTGGATTGTGGTGTGATAAATTCTTTCTCTGGCCAGGAAAAGAGAATTTTTTACTGCAAAGCAGGGACGTAAAAGGAAGTTTTTAAAGTCGACAATTTAAATACTATCCACACATCAAACCAAATTTACCCTTTTGATGCTGTAATGCAGTATTTTATAGACAGGATCTCCTGTAAAAGAAACCTAAGTGCTCATACAACAGTTCACGTACAAATTGAATGCATGTGGAAAATTAAGAGAATGAGTAATATCCCTTTAAGGTTGTGTTTGGCAACTTCCAACCAGCTTTGCTTATTGTCATGTATATATATTTCTAGCAAAATACTAACGTTCCTTGAATAGTACAGAAAAACGTGATCCATATTCATTAATTTCAAACCCAACAATGACAGCAAAGAGATTTCAGACTTGCAAAATCATCAACATTTCTCTTCCAATACCAATGTGAAGAAACAAATTTCATTCCTGACTTGAGACAGGCAGTCACCCATAAAAGGCAACTGGTGGTTTTAAACCGGTCCTCTCAACCTTAGAAATATTCATCATTAACGCCAGACACTAGTTCTTTTCCAAAATGTATAGGCCTAACCACCCAAAACACAAATTTCATTACTTCTGCCAAAAATAAAAAGAGACCTGTTAGGCCTATCACCTTTTAGTTCTCCCGACTTGTAAGTCAGCTAAGTTTACAGCAAAAGAGTAAAGTAGGCCTACATCGTTTTTGTGATATTTATGAATCTGGAACATTATAAACACACTCTACCTCCACTAAATATAGAAAAAATAGCTTTCCTTACTGCCATTTAAAAGGTATTTTATGTAAATATATATATATATTGCTCGCAAAAATACTAACCTTCCTTGAAAATTGCATTCCTCCCTGCTATTTTAAAGGTACTTTTAATTAATAATTGGTAATAAACTAGACCAGAAAACAATTAAAAGAGCTTGCATAGAGCAGGTACATTATCCATTCACATAGCACAAAACGCACCTTTTCGAGTTACATAGTCCATGAACATAGAATACATCGGTTGACCCTTGTATCGCCACAGTCTTGAAGAGACCCGGTGACAGTTGTTCTTACCCTGAAAATGTGTTTCTATAATAATATATACTTTAAGCAGAAAAACAGTGATGGCAATCTGACTCATGCAAGTGTGACAAAGTTACTTGCTTCTGAGATGCAGGCAGTGGCTGTGTTTGACAAACTGCCAGTCACGATGTTGTTTCAGGTCAGCTGTGCCAACAGTGACTGCTCAACTGATTCATGCAATCGAAGCAATTCAGATTTCCTTTGAATTCATGAATTGTTGATTATCGTGTTAAATATGATTTAGTGTAGACACTCTTTATTTTGAGTTTTACCGTTGAGGAAATTGTATGCGCAAGATATTGCATAAAAATAATTTATGATGAGGTGAATGGGATCCATTTTTTTTATTTAGTCCATGCAGCAGTATGTGGTTATTTGAGTGCAATGACTATATTCCGACAATGCATTGATACGATGGTACACTGGCCTACCAACCTTACTTTCAAGTTACATCTATGATGTGCAGTACTTTAATTAGCCTAGTCCTAACATTCTGGCCCAAGAATAACCGTCCAGTGTTGTATTATGCAGACTTGCTCGTGCACCAGCCCAAAGTGGTAAAGCCATTACCATGTGAAACTAACCTTCCAGCTAGTCAAGCTCTAGTACCTTGTATGAAATCCATTATGATTTGGGTGACATTGAGCTGAGTAGAGGACAAAACATGTCACCTTCACCATGAACAAATAATACCAAGATTTTGGTGCCATTTATAACAAACTATATGTGCCGGAATGTGGGAATGCCAGGTCATACCATGTCTCACTCTCCATTACCAGAAATCGCGAAACAAATGGGGTAGACCCTTTTCTGAACGACTTATCATTCGATTACAGACCACAGATATTGCCTGCTCCTGGTTACCTAATTATTTTTTCAATGAGGGCCATCAGAGTGACATAGTGGGGCTATTGACACCGTCAGGCGTCTGCTTAACACATTATATCTGCCAAATGTGTTGCCTTTTGTCAGCCATGGGTGTCGACCTGTTTGACCTTGTTAAATCAAGTCTCTGAAGGCGTCTTCATAATGCATGCACGAATGCAGGCATACACGTGTTTCAAGGATTAATGACATGTTGTAGTTGGTATTCATTTTAATAATTGGAAAAGTTTTGTTAACCTAGTTTTTTTTTACAGGTGTGTTAAAACCACATTCAATCTTGCTTTCAAATGTATAAATCTCTCTGCTCTTTCTTTTCATCTTTGTTAACTGCCCTGTTTGTAAGTAATTGGTAAATGCTGGCAGAGATGTGCATGTATCTGTATGCACTTCTGTAATGACAGTACTTGTTGCAAAAACGTTTGATTTGTGTGCTGAACACTGTTTCATTGTGCACCATGAGCGAAGTGCGGTTAAAAACTATGAATGTTCACACCATGAAATAAACAAGCTATTCAACCACTGTAGTGTTGCTTTGTGCCACATGTTCCCCCAATGTAGTGATATTTAGTTTAAACATATTTATGGCATTGAAAACTCAGATTGAGATTACAGTGTGACGTAATGGCCCTGGATATCCTATTCACTATAGTCACAACAGTAGAAACTAGGAGAAATTTGCCCAAGTACGTCAATAAATATATTTATTAAATTTTAATTTAGGTTAACATATAGCTATACATCACCATAAGATAGACAGAATTGTTTGTGTTTTTTTTCAAATAATTTGGAGAGTATATCACATTGACTTGAGAGTGAGATTAAATAATACTGCATGATTATGGAAGAGATTAGAAAAAAATCGTCTGCTTTAAGCTACGTAATTAAATAAGTACGTACTGATCTGTATATTAAGAAGATCTGGTAGTTCGTTGCTGCCAAATAGCTACATGATTAAATAAATACGTACCTATGTGTATTTTAAGACGATCTGGTAGTTCGTTGCTGCTAAAGAGGAATATAAGACTCAGTATTTTCGCTAGCTATGTGGATTATCAGGTTAGAGTGAACGCCCTGAGCCAAGAGAGATATTGTATTATCCAAGAGTTTTGTCCTAGGGAAGGCATATTTAGAAAAAGAAGAAAATGAGTAACATCTTCAGTTAGAAAAGTAGGAAATACGTAACATCTTCGGTCGGGAAACTGCAGGAGCAAGTAGCACTTGAAATTTTGTTTGCTTTAGAAAGGTCAAAGTTCAGCCAAGTAGTAGACTTATTAATGGCAAGGAAAGAGCTGATCACTGCATTTCATAGTGCAAAGGTTCCACTTGGCACAAGTCTTCTCTGGAGGAAAACAAAAAAAAAACAAAAAAAAGATACTCTGTGACTCTGTCTCTATGCTTAAAGTCTTCTTATTAGCATAAACTATGCAAATTAACATCTGAACGAAAGGACCACCTAGCTTTGCAACTAATCACCTAAATGTACTTGTGAAAAGATGCAACTTACTAATTCAAGGGTAAGGAATGCATTTTGAGGTCATTTTGATACTTAGCGGCCATTTTGACCTGCCAAATTCAAGAAGACTGCTGGTTTCTGTCTCTTTTTTTTTCCTCTCATGCATTTTGCGCAACGTTAGCACTGTTTGAGCAAGAGCTATTTGTAATACACCATTTTGTATTATTTGGCTGATCAAAAACTTTTTTTTTTTTTTTCTTTGGTACTTCATTTGTCATCGAAGGTGATTTGAAGGTGAAAGAAAATCTGAATTGTTTTGAAATTATGGAAGTTGAAGGTTTATAACCCACCCTGACATTTGCTCTCCATGTCCCCTGATGTCAGAACTGAGCCCTGCCATGTCCCATTATCACAAATTATTAATAATTCTCATTTCTGAATGATAACCGTTAAATTGCCTCAATTAGCATACATTATGCTAATTAGTATAAAAATACATATTTCAACATACTTATCATTTAGCATGATACGTGTGATTCATTCAGATTGGCTAATTTGAGCGCATGGAATTCATTTGACAGTAATATCCACAAACGAAATGGCTGCTGGCACTCTCATAATTTATGCATCCCTGTATGAGGGGATGCATATATGGTTTAGTCTCGTTGTCTGCGGTCGCCGTCATTGCCACTGCTGCTGACCTATGTCCTCTTCATTTGGTACAGATAATCTTTGCGTCTGGGAAATGTTTCCCATATATATACCTTCAGGTGAAAACTCAAGGTTACGTCCTGGTTGCATTTTTTCTGCTGACTCGGCAAATTTCACATATTCGTTTATATTTTCCAAATGGTGCACCATAAGCCAAAGGTTACTATTGAACGTTAATAGTAAAGTACCTATGGGCTTTCAATTTGTATTGTTTATTTGATACTTGAGTGATCTTAAAAGGTCGAAATGCATATATTCTTGTTGACTACTGGATAAATCAATGGAGATTGCAATGCTAATTCACATTTTCAAATTCTCCAAAACAAATTCCTTGATTCACTCCAACTTGCTGGAGATGTACAGCAGGTAGATATCTACCAGTTGTGTTCAAATGGTCATGTTCTAGTGATTTTTGGATTCCTAATTGGTTTTATTTTTTGTTTTTGTTTTTGGCGAGTTTTGTATAACTTTTGCATTACTATTGATTACCATGTAAGTCAATGTGGTCTGTGATGGTAGTTCACATTTTGATTTCTTCCAACCGTAAGCCAGATTTACTTGACACTTTTGGCACACATACTCCATAAATTTGGGGATTTTTTTCATATAATCGTGGATTAACTTTCGGTCATAGGTCAAGGTCACAATATCTTGCAAAATAAAATCGTTACCATGCCACATCTTTAAATGCGTATGATTGAAGTCCTTCAAACTTTTCATCATTTAGCAGGTGAGACATCCCTTATATATGCTAAAAGTTGACCTTGTGGTCAAATGTCAAGGTCAAACTTTCTGCAGACAAATAGAGGCCGTCTTAAAGGGCTGCCCTCTAATGAGAGACACCTGTTTGGTGGATGCATAAAGTTTTTCGCACGAAAAACTTCTAGCTTAGATATATTAGTCTGCTGCGTTTTTCCTGAAGTCAGCATACAATGGATTTCTTACCCCTAGATAAGTTTACAGCTGTAGTCTACGTGTAGCCTGCCCTATTTCTGGCCTGTATTTTCCACGTCTGTCTATATGCAGGACTATCTTTTAGCCACGCCATTCATGTGTAACCAGTTCCTACAGGATTCTGTCCTTTTTTTGGCAGGGCCATGCACAACTGACCTCAAATTTTATATCTACTATATGTTGAAATCTAGTTCATCATGCAACACCAGTGTCAATTTGATTCCATTATTTTCCAGTGCATTCACGGAAAAATATTTTTTTTAAAATTTTTTTTGTCTAATGTAATGTAATATCACCTGTTCCATGTTTCATGTCTGATGTGAAGATAGCTGTGTAACAATTGATCTGTATTCGTGGGTTTATTTCATTTAGCTTTCCTTTGGCTTTTAAACCACAAATCACCCTTCTTGCATTTGCCGCTCCGAAATACGTTCCAAGGAAACCACGGGTCACAGGAGTCCCATGCAATCCTTTAGGTTCTGTTGAGTAAAGTGTAGATTTTCTTTTTCTTTACAAAATTAACAATTTATATCACTGATGTACCCTGAGCAGCAAAATTATCATTAGACTCTGGCTATTTTTTTCCATTTTCGTTAAAGAAATAAAGTATTTTATAATTAGTGGTGCATGACACCGGAAGAAAAGAAAATTTATAGCGGCCATCTTAGTTTTTAAAGGTCAAAATGGCTGCCACTTGTCAAAATAACTCCTGAAATGGATTCTTGACCATCAAATTAGCCAGTTGCAACTATTCATACATTCCCATCTGTACCACACCTAATAACTTATGTACCACTTTCTTTCAGGTGCTGATTTGCATTGCCTATGCTAATGAGAGGACTGTAAGCAAGAAGAAAGAGCTGTCAAACCAAACAGTCCTGGATGTTGCGTGTGGTTCTAGAATGAGTAAGACCGTGGGTCATTTTGTAAAAAAAAGATCAATTTAAAGTACTTGTGACAATTATCGAGGGTATGCTATACGAGTTCTTGTTATGAGAAGTGTAACTTAGGGCACCAGTACATATTTTCACCATGTCATACTGAATAGATTCAAGTCAATCTGCCAGCCTTTGACTGCAATTATCGAAGAGGACAAAACCACTTACAGAATTGGTCTAACCATAGAGAAATAAAGCCTGGCCAAGGTTTTTCTGGAAAATTTGAATTTAAACCTGTGAAGAAAAAGTAATGCGCTGGCTGGCTATATTAACAATACAGGTTATGTGAGTATGCCAAGACAAAGTCTTAATACCTGATGATAATGTGTCTCGAGACCAGTATGGTTTCAGAGCAGGTGGGGACACTTCTATGGCATGTAATTTAATGTATGACATTATGGCTCACTTTAAACAGCAGGACTCTTTATCATTTGTTTCTTCTCTGGATGCAGTCAAGTGTTTTGATAGAGTGTGGCATGATGGTTTGTTTTACAAGTTAATTGGAAAAATCTCTAAATGTTTTTGGCTATTTTTTACACACTTGGTATAAGAATCTTAAGGCATGTATTAGATGGAATAAAGATGTATCTAGTTATGTTAGTGTAACACGGGGAATGAAACAAGGTAGTGTTTTGTCTCCACATCCTTTCAATATTTTTCTGGATGATTTATTGCAAAAACTGGCTACAAGTGATTCAGAAATTTGTATTGGAAAATGTAAAGTGAGTGCATTTGCTTATGCTGACCATGTGACACTGGTCAGTTCTACAGTCTCAGGACTACAGAATTTGATTGATATTTGTGACTCATATTCTAAAGAATGAGGATTTGTCTTTGGTGTGAAAAAATCTAAATGCATGGTTGTTGGTTCTGGGTTAACACATGAGCCTAAATGGTACATTTCGGGTAATGAGATTGAGAATGTGAATAATCTGTAAATACTTGGTGCTATCTTTAATAATAAATTGAAGCATAATGAGCATATTGCAAAACGTGTACGTGGGTGTAGACGTTTGTTTCATAGTTTCAAAGAAGTTGGCATGTGTTACCCTAGGATAAGCACTGATGCTAAGAGATATCTATGGAAATCCACCTGTTTGCCTTCCTTGTTATATGGTTTAGAGTGTATTTATATTGATAATAATATTGGTACGCAGCTTAACTCTGTACAGGGGAGCTTATAAAATGCTGCCTTTGCTCGGGCAAAAGATCCCATCATTCATGTTTACTGGAGGCAATGGGCATTGAACCAGTGTTAGATTCTGTTAAGAAGCGCACATTATCTCTGTGTTGGCGCAGTTTTAAATGTGATACTTCTGCACGGGATATTTTTATACATTTTCTATTTCGCTACGTTGTGGATGGCTATACATGCCCTGGTACTTTGATCCACAGACTGGTTGCCCAAGGTGTCTCGCCTGTGCTGGCTGCCTTTTATCCCAATATGGTGCATAATGATAGTCACACACATGAGAATGGCATTATTGATAGCCTCCGTGGACTTATTTATGAAGAAAACTTTATTAAGCCATACGGGAAGGATTATCTCCTGGTGAGGCTGCTGACCAGATCCTTCTAAGCTTTATGACGGAGGGGTCTGGCTGGCAGTCTCAATGGGGGGATGCTTCTCCCCCCCCCCCCCCCCCCCGGGGTGGTAATATTGAATATTTTTTACATTACGATGAGCATCTGGTCTATCTTCATCTTAATCAATTTTAATTTCTGCGAAGGTCAATAAAATTATTTAATTATTATTACATAGTAATGTAGGGCTATGGCACGTTAAACTAAAGCACAATTTCTGGCCATCAGACCACATCCCCCCAACACAAAATTATTGTCGCAGCAGGCTATGATTTGATGACCGGAGCCACCCAGGCCTTATAACATGAAAATGAAGGGGCATTCCGTACATCTAGGGGGAGGGGATTCCAGGCGACTGTGCCTCTGTGGGTCATCCTGCCCTTGCCAAAATTAAGTCGGGAGGGTTGCACATATAATGAATTGTTGAATAAAGACCGAGTATTATGAGAGTGTATTTCCGATACTTTATGGAATTTTGATGTGATGTATTCGGGCATAAGGTTATGCGTAGCATTGTACATGAAGACATGACCATGCAGATTTCTTCTTTGTTGTACTGTTAAAATATTGAAGAGGTTATGAAGTTCTGAAATTGGTGTATATCTTCTTGATTTATTTATTATCCTTAAAGCACGGTTCTGAAGAATTTGGAGTCTATTTTTTAATTGGCAAGAACTGGAGTCCCATACGGTATCACAGTAGTCCATGTAGGGAAGAGCAAGTGACATGTACAGAGTCAAAAGAAGATGTTTAGGTAGATATTTGCTTGCTCTTCCCAACATGGCAATTCTGCAGTTTACTTGATGAGCAGGTTCTGTTGGATTTGAGCAGTTGTGGTTAGCAGGTTCTGTTGGATTTGAATGATTTCTAGCAAATCTGTGTCATCCACAAAGAGCATCACATCATAGAAAGATCGTTAAAGAGTTCATTTATGTACACTAAAGAGAGAAGTGGACACAGTATGGGTCCCTGGGGTATGCAAACTTCAATAGGCAACCAACAAGACCTTTTTGCCATGCATGGCCACTGGTTGAAATCGATTTGAAAGATAGCTTTTGATCCATAAAACACGGTTGGCAGAAAAACCTAGCTGAAATAGTTAGTTAAAAAAGAAGTCCAGCATGGCAAACTTTGTACAAAAGCCTTTAAAATATCTGGAAAAAGCATACGAGCTTCTTTAAAATGTTTAAGTCCATTATGAACAATATATACTAGTTGGTTTATTGTATGATCGTCCATCTTGAATCCACAGGGTTTGCATGAAAGCAGATCGTTGTCAAATAGTCATTCATAGAGCACATTCAAGACCAATCGTCTAAACACTTCTGAGACGTTACGCAGTCTAGATATTGAGCGATTGTTACTTTTAATCTGCATGTTGGCCTTCATAAACAGGGGGCATGCACTTACTTTCTTTCAGGAGTCAGGGAAATAGGAACGGTGGAGAGAGAGAGAGATTGAAGATGTTAGTGAGAGATTTACAAATTGAATCAGCCATATTTTTTAAGTAAAGTATGTAATAAATTATTATCAAGACCAGACGCAGAGGAGAGCCTGAGGTAGGAGAGGGTTTACCTTACATTGTCTTCATTAAAGTTAATGTCATTTATGCACCTTTCTGTTGGACAGGTAAACAGGGGCAGGGTCGGGGTGTCAATATCGTGAATAATTCTACCTTAGCTTGCAAAGTATTACTTAAAAATATTGCATCTTTCGTTGATATAAGAAACAACTGTATCATCATCGACAAGTGGAGGAATGTCTTCATGAACTTTGCATCCCAGAACAGACTCCAAGAGACTCCATAGTTGCTTAGAATGAATATCGCTATCATCAAGTTGACTGCATATTTTGTGAAAATAAGAGCAAATAGCTTGTCTTATCAAGTTGACAACTTTATTATAACATTTTTGTACAAGTGAGTATATCTACCAATTTTTGTGTTAGTATCATAGGTAAAGGAACGCAGACTATGAGATACTCTCTTGAGGTATTTCCATGGTCGGTTCCATTGACCAATGTGTTTTCTAATTGCAGAGGTTATCCATGGCTATCTCCAGGCCGAATCATGATTTCCCTTAAAGGGATGAAATCTTCTACAGTTGACAAAAATAACTCAACCCAATATGACATGACATCATCACCTGTATTGTACACATACTGGCCAGTTTTCCATGGGGTTTTGGAGAGGGCAGCATTAAGGTCAGGGAAGTTGACCTTTTTGCAGTCCCATTCTGGCCTACAGAAAGATGTATCCTTGTGTTGAGGGAGATAAACAGAGCAGTATACCACAGAATGGTCTGAGTTAAAAATGGGGGCAAGAATACCGCTATCTAAGATGAGACCAGATGAATCTGTGATAGTTAGATGTTTTACGCAGTTTGAATATTTGTTTGTTTTAGTAGGCTCATCAATCACTTCAAAAAGCTTGTGACGGGATTCCAGGTTTACAAGAAATAAACCAAATTTATTTTCGGAATGTGCAGAGTTCCAGTCTTCACACCTTTCATTAAAGTCACCAGTGACTATAAGGACAAATGGATTTCAGTAGCTGTCACTACAGAAGTGGTCAAAGATTCAAGAAATGCATCGCATACGGTACCAGCCACATGGCCTATAGGAATTTCCAACAAATGATTCACTATGTAATGTGGATATCCCTATCCTAGTACATTTGCTACTGTGGCGTTCAAGGTCAAAGCGTCTAAGACATGGAAGTGAGGATTTTACAAGACATAACCCCGCCACCTCAGCCTCTAGGATGATCTCTCCAGAAGGACGGTTGAAAAGTATCAATATGCAGAAGCTGGTCAGTGTAGCTACCATTGAGCCATGTTTCAGATATGGTGATTGCATCAAGTTTTTCAGATTGAACTAAAAGTTGAATTTCGGCGTATTTACCGTCACTCTGTATGCCATGAACATTTGAGTGACAAAATTGGAACTGATTTTGAGAAGATGTATTAAGACCAGAATTCTGGTGGACATCAGTAGACAGAAAGAAAAAAGTGAGATAGAATTGAAATATGTGTCCAAAACAGTGGAATCATTTAAAAGGAATGTTTGGAAGCGAAGGTCATACAATACAATGGGAAATGGTTATTTGATTGTCGACAGTGCAATCCAACTGAGAGGAGTCTGTAAAAGAAGCAGGCTTCATGAAAAAGACCAGCAGTTATTCTATACTGAGTGGGACTAATACCTTTTGATGATACGGAAGAATATGAGAGCTTGACTTGTGGGCATGTAGATACTTATGTGAGGGTGGTGAATGAAGTGTAGCAAAACCCTCACTGTCAAATAGCTTAAATTTTGCACAGGAAGTCACAAGATAAAGATCCAATGTCAGTGGCTGGATGGACTGTATGTACATGAATAATAAGCACGGACCAGTAACGGTAGAAAACTGACTAACTAGCAGATACCAAAAGATGTACCATAGTGACATTACATAGAACAGTAAGAGTAGATATAGTGATACTTAAACAAAAATGCAGAATGTGACAATGGATCGTGTTCTGAAGCAAAAGAATAAATTGAATGTAACCATTTCATACGAATAGAAATGTGTATATTGATGTGCGTTTATTGACAAACAATTGATCAAAATATGGCGAAAACGTAATGTTTGAAATAACTGTACATTTTTTTCACTTTGATGAGCCATTATTGAAAAAGTGCACTCGGAAAGTGTACCTGTTGAGGCATGTGGTCGCTGGGAAAATAAAAGACAATGATAAAAATTGAGGGTGAGTAAATAAATAACTGCGTGATAGATAAATTGTGCAATCATCAAGTTCAAAAATCAATTTTGTTAAATAAAGAATGTAAAAGAGGTATTTAACAGTTCATACACGTGCACACTTAGCTGAACACCTAGCTTGTTAAAGTATAAAGTCAATGACCCTTCATAACTTGTTTAGTTAACGTACTTAAGCATACAGATTTAGATAGCTATGGAATGAAGTGATCATTACCCAAATGTGCACTGGCAAAGACTCAGTAGTAAAGTTTGACATGCAAGTAAGTAATAAAACTGAGGTACATATCAATCATGGCACGTAGGCATATAATAATAATAATAATAATAATAATAATAATTATAATAATAATAATAATAATAATAATAATAATAATAATAATAATAATGATGATGATGATGTTAATAATAATAATAATAATAATAATTATTATTATTATCATTATTATTATCATCATCATCATCAGCATCATCATCATCAACATTATTATTATTATAACAACAGCAATAATGATTTTCTGAACCCCGAATTATAAGGGAGAAAAGATATGTACATGGAAGTATAGTCAAATCATAAAATCAATACACCCACGGATTGTAATAACATATTGCAAACAAATATTTAACACCGTTAACACATCAAAAGACCATGACTAACATTGATGCTAAGATGTGTTGGTATTCCTATGGTCTGATGAAGTTTTCGTGATATATAAGGCATCGCAATGTGTATCCAACTCCATCAGTGGGACAAGAGCAAAGAGGATTGGGAGAGATAGCTGGACCATCATCAAGAAGGAGACTCCATTCTACAGTGTCAGATACCAGACCAGCATTGCCAGTTAACAGAAGTCATGCAATGAAATAGCAGCAGAGCTTTCTGTATCGAGAGTCAACATTAGCAGCCATGCACAACAGGGACACTGTACTGTGTTCAATTCTTGAGTGACAGATTGAATGTTAGCGGCTTTTAATAGAGCAGAATGATGTGACCTATTACTTAAGCCAAGTACCTACTTTATAATTGAACCCTGAAATGAATCTTAATGTTTGAGTGGAAAAGTGGTTAGCTTAACACAATCCACGCCATGTAGTACCAGAGCTATTTATTTTTTCTCCAGTGTAATTTTACATCAGAGCTAAGAATATATATATATATATATATATATATATATATATATATATATATATATATATATATATATTTATATATATATATATATATATATATATATATATATATATATATATATATATATATATATATATATATATATATATATATATATATGTACAGTACAACCTATCCATTGCGGACACCTGTGGCTCTGGCAAAAGTGTCCATAATAGACAGGTGTTCACAATAGGCAGGGGCTGAACTTTTGGGATTTCAGAGTACATTTGTTCTCAGTTTTTGTACATAATGCCCCTGACACTTTACTCAAACGCATCCTAGCTTGGAATTTTACAATTTTTATCTTTTAAGGGAAAAATTGTGTATGTATGGGCTTACCAGGCTAAAGAAAGTTTACGTAATTTCTTTTACTAACAGAAAAGAAACAACAAACTTACCACAGGGATATCCTATCCTTTGAGTACAGTATAACTGTATATGCCATCGTTACAAATTGTGAATAACTTCACATGAGTCTCAGGAGTCCTTTGTTTTAGGCTTAATGGTTGATCTATGGAGCTTAATTGTTTGATAGAGAAAGTGTGAGCAACCTCACTCAACAGGAGCACCAGTGCTCAGAGACACCTGGCATGTTCGTTGAGGCATTGCAGCCTAACTGCTTGGCTGAGTGAACTTATTATGTGTTACAGGCCACTGAAAAATGGATTAATTTGTCTTTGATTCCAGCTTAACATGCACGGCATTGTTCAGGAATTACAACTTGGAGCAACACAGGTTGTAAAAAAATTCATTGATATATTGTGTCCGCAATAGACAGGTTTCTTTGCATTTGGTACCCCAAAAAGTGTCCGCAATACACAATAGACAAGTGTGCACTGTAGACAGCTATCACCAATATGAAAATGACTTAAAAATATTCTGTCTGGCCAACACTGTCCGCATTAAGCAGGTGTCCACAGTAGACAGGTGTCCACAAGGACAAGTTTTACTGTATATGCGTGTGTGTGCATGGATATTTTTTTAAAAAACATTAGTTAAAATGCGGTCAATAATGACAAAAGCTAGAATTATTAAACTGATCAGTGCATTTGTTCCTTTTTAGCACACCCATCGTTTAAAAAAACAATATTGATTTGTTTATATAGCAAAGGTACCCGACAGCGATTTACATTTTCTAGTAAGAGGTATAATCATTTCTGCACACATGTAAAATTTATCAAAGCGAAATGAACTATACATTTATATCTTTTCCGTTTAAAATTTAACACGGAATTTAATTGTTTACTCTCATTAACTATTTTTTTTTCAGTAAATATTAGTATGTTGAGCTAAGAGTAAGTATAATTCCTATAACAAATTTTTGCCAATATAATTCGGGAAAAAGCAAAAATAAATTTCACTTCGGTATGGCTCTCCATGTCAAATAAGTTCATGTCTGGGGACGGCAGGAATATAACATTGAAAATAACTCACCGTGTCCTGCCTGTTAATTCCTGGTTGTACAAGTTCCAAATTTTCAGAAACCAAGTTTACCTTCTGTACCGGTGAAGAAACACCTTTTTATTTATTTTGTGCATGCTAGCTTCAAAATGCAAGTAAAACAATTGTGTCACTCACGCGAGAAGGGTACATTTGGATGATACTGTAATTTTATCTAGTGTGTTGTCACATCATTTGTCCAATGCAAAGGAAAAATTACCTCTGTTCCCTATAACCTGCTCCAAAAAAGTATCTGTAGTCGAAAAGGAACGCAGTAATATTTTACAATTGCAACAAAGAAGTGTCCTAATTTTCAAGGTAAAAATAGGAAGGAAAACTAAGATGTAAGGCCAATTTTAAGTGAATTGGGGTTTGCAAAGTTCTGATGGCAGTCACCAACTGTAGCAATATCACATACTGGTCATTGTGGTAAATACTTTAGGTAGCCTTAACAAAATGACATAAACGTATATGTGCTTTCCCTTCAACACATTTTTTTTCAAAGGAGTATATTTTACTAAGAGGAAAAAAAACTCTCAACTGTTAGTGAGCAGTCAGGCTGGATGAAAATCGTTCGTCATTATTATTGTCATCTTTTGGTGAAGGTTTTAGCTGTAGATGAATTTAATACCATGTTTTAAGTATTATTGAATGACAAGTAATACGAGCCTAAGTCATGTGAACTTGTCAAGTCAAAGCACAAATGTCTGTTATATTTTTTAAATACTTCCTGATTACTGCATGATTTAACGTAATTTGTGATGACGCCGAAACGGCTTTTATCTCTTAGAAATTTTAACCTTGCCTAGCATGCATGAATTTTTCTTAGATATAATAAACTCTTGTATCAAAACCTGGCAAACTGTATGGATTAAAAACAGCATTCGAAATATTTTTCCGTAAATACGAGATGTACTTTGAAATAAAAGCGTATGTATACACAAACGGAAAATACTTGCGACTGTGGAACATGTATATATGAGGGTGGTAACAAAACAAACACAAACGATTGACAAATGCCTTTTCTATTTTCCATTTTTTTTTTATTTTTTTTTTTTTTTGATTACTACATTTTTAAAGTAACTTGTGATGACACAGAAGCAAGGTTAATAACAACACCTCTAGGAATCTTTAACCTTGCCTAGTTGCCATGATTCTTTTTTCTATATGTTGAACTTGTTCTCCCGACCTGGTCACCTGTATTGATTGGAAACGTTATTCAAAATATCTTACGAAAGTACAGGATGTACATGTAAATAAAAATGTGTATATACAAAAAATATCTTTGACTGAACACTTGTATATAAAAGTTGTCACTTTACAAAGATGTACGATTCTCTGACTTTCGGTGTACCTAAAGTGAAAGTATTGTGAAGTCCTGTGCCTCATATCAATCTTTTTCATAGGAATATAAACTGTATGATACGGTTCATATACGTGTACAGCCAAATAAGTACATAAAAGATGACATGTATGGCCGAAACTGTTTTGTGTGTGTGTGTGTGTGTGTGTGTGTGTGTGTGTGTGTGTGTGTGTGTGTGTAAGCGTGTGTTTTCAGATGGAAATAAGTATTTCTGAGGGTGAAAAACGGAAAGTCTAAACATACAAAACGTTCATTATCTAATGCACGCGCAAATACTCAAGCATATTGGCTTAAGGTATTTAATTAATGGTTAGTTATTGGCATCCAGTAGTGAAGTAATGATGTCTGTAATTAAACGCAAACCATTCATATCTTTTCCTTGATTGACATGTAGCTTACCACAGTGTTACTAGAGTTTCCCATTGCAATATATATATATATATATATATATATATATATATATATATATATATATATTTGATTAAGCAACAAAACAAAACAAAGAAGAAAGGCAAGTGATATGACTTCAAGAGGGCTCATTAAGCTAAGCAATGTGATTGGCAGGATATTGCTGTGATGTTACAACCTCTAAGGAATGATGTCACAGGCCTTTCCCGAAAGGAGGTCCACTTTTACCAATTTATTTTTGGTGATCGGTTTGCTTCTAATGATCAGCATACTTGCGACAGAACTTTGAAAACAGTTCAATTGTTAGTAAGCAGTCGTACTGACTTAGTGATTACCATAAATAGGAATTCCAACAAATCTTGCAGGTTAAATTAAATAATCAATACTGATTAGAAACACTTAGAACTTTATCTAGCTAAACCTGCCAGACGGATGTCAGCAACATTCTCCTCTGCACAAACATTTTAAGTTATGGACTTTTGTACGTACAAATTTATTTACCTGGAGACATGAGTTTGGCGAGTACATGCATTATTTTTGTCATCTTTGGACGTAATATAAAGTTTCATTTTGGAGGCACGCAGGCCCACTACCGACCGTTATATTACTGAATTGAAAATCAATTGATTAAATATGCAGAACTCCGTTCTACTTTTTGCAGGTCAGATGATATTTATGAAAAAAATTACCGAATCTAAAATTTTCAAACGGAAAATCTTGTAAAAAGTATGTTTATTTAGAACTGCATGGTAAAATGTATTCCATAATACTCTCTGGTAGTCCCCTTTTTGTGGCTTCGATTATTTATTCTTTTGTGTTTCCCTAATATAGAGTCGAAATTATATTGATAAGGTAGATTGAAATATTTACAAGCAAATAATTTTTATCCCTGCATCTGAGAGAAAATGCTACTCTAGCATATTTAAGTGCAATGCGAGGACAAGTGGCACAGACTAAAGTCACATGGCAACCGTTTGAAACAAACTTGTCAAGTCACAGCACAAATGAATGGTTATTTTTTCCGATTACTATATCATTACTATATCATTTAAAGTAACCTTGTGAAGACACAGAAGCAACATGTCTGAGAAACTTCAATCGTGTGCAGCTTGTATAAACCTTTGTTTTATATTTTGAACCTTTTGTATCAAAACCTGGCAACCTACACTGATTAAAAAGAGCATTGTTTTTCAGACTAATACCATCTTACGGAAACTCGAGATGTAAACACAAATAAAAAACTTATGTATTTGCAAATAAAAAAACGTGTGCTGCTGTGAAACTCTTACAATGGCAGTTTAAATGAAAAAGAAACCCGAAAGATTTTGTTATCTTCGGTGTACTTGAGCCCAAAGTGCTGTGAACGCCTGTGTCTCACATTGTGTCAATCTTTTTCAAGCGGAATACAAATTGTATGCTAAGGTTCTTTTACGTGTTAGCCAAAGAGGTACAATACAAGATGACATTCATGACTGAAATTGATTTATTTGAGTTTTAATAGTTTTTAGCTGGATATCAGTAGTTTTGTAAGTTAAAACATATATGTATAAACATACACACTGTCCATTTCCCTACGTACAGACAAATAAGCAATTGTACACATCAACAAAAAGTGCAAAACAATCATTGTTATCAGCAATGATTAAACCGCATGATATCTGTGAGATATATACTCAAATTCGGCTGTGTGAGAGCGCCAATGAGTGTGTTTTTTTCGGTGGTGTTTTTCTTTACATTCGAACTTATACGACGGATGAGATTTATGCGTTGGGGAGGGGGGGGTGCTGCGTTTGTTCATAAATTGTCTTGAAGTGGTAAAACTGTCTAAGAGTATCGTATAATAACACTCATCATGTCCGTTAATGGACTTTTGCCCTAGAGCTTATGTGTCTGAAGGCCAAATAACTCTCGTGAGGGACAGACCTTTAAGTGCCATTAATATATTTGTCGAATCCAGTCATGATGTACATCAGAAATACTATTTTCGTCATGACAAAACACGTCAAAGTTGACTCTTCAGTTCGAAATACTTATAAGAATGAATACACTCATGTTTCATCCTGCAAACTTACAAAGGTCAACAGTGGCGTAAATCGACCCTATCGATTTAGAGTATACTCTTGGTTACTGTAGATAATAGATAGGTTTAAGCTTACATAACAAAATGTCAAATTAGTTTTTCTTAAGAGATCATCACGAAGCTCACAAGGTCAATATATTCTCAAGAGATAACGTGAAAGGTTCCTGGAAACAATAAATGAAGTACTAAAAAAAAATTTTTTAAAAATAAACAAAATTTTCCAGCTTTACTTCGGAGTGAAAAGAGAAACCATTACGGATAGGCAAACAATTGCCTACAATTGACTAAATATATTTCTGGTATAGATCCCAAACTTGCTTCACAAGTAAACACTCTAATAATGACGGGTTCCAAAACTACTTAAGTAATCCACGAGAACATAGTTCCTCCTATTACAAGGGACACTGTAATTAAGATAATCGACTACTAATACCCGAAAACAAGTTTACATCATGGAATAGTGGCAAAGTATGAAATTAATGAAACAGAAATTAGTACAGACTTAACCCTTATTTTAATCAATCCATTGCTTCGTGGGGTTTTCATGACAAGTTAAAATAGCTGAAGCCAATCTCCTGTGTAAAGAGGCCATGAAGAGCTTTTTGATAATTCTCGACCAATTTTCCAGTTAGCAGGTTTTTTTCCTAAATATTTGTAAAAGAAATGTTTAACCCGTTAAATGAATAATTCAAAAAAGTTCTCTACTGTAGTACAACCATTAATACGGCTTTTGTGACTTGCATTCCACCTAACTTGCTGCAATTAAAATTACTGATTGAATATGTAATTTTATGTATAATCACAGACTTCCTATTAGTATTCTCATGTTTCTTTCCAAAGTCTTTGGCACTTTAAATCCTCACATTTTTGTTCAGAAAGTAAAATACTACTATGGCGTTATTGATATGGCATTAAAATTTTAAAAAGTATTTTGTAAACTATTAACAACATGTGGTTATAAATGATACTAACGCAGAAACTGCATTAAAGAAAGAAAGAAAGAAAGAAAGGAAAATTTAAGAAAGAAAGAAAGAAAGAAAGAAAGAAAGAAAGAAAGAAAGAAAGAAAGAAAGAAAGAAAAATTTAGGTCGATCACCTTACAAATGAAATAGTATAACAGTTCCAACCTATGTAACAAAACGTGCGCCATTGAATTCCGCAATTACAAACGCACACATCGCATGGTATTATGCTTTTGTTCAATAATCCCTCGCTTAGAAAATTACCGATGAACGATAGCAAAATTGGCATACACATGTTTCTCTACCTGAGCCTCAATATAAGGCTTTGCTTTCCTATGTTTATAGTAATATCATTTGACTGTATCTTTAAAATCGGGCTTTAAACTAACAAAACTAAGTGTTCGAATTAAAATGTGTAATTGTAGCAATCAGCTAGGCCTATTAGATGATATTTTAAAACAAGCTAATTTACACTAGGCTATTAGGGGAGCTGGCCAACCTGATCTGATGGTAATGCAGTGAAAGATGCACAAGGCTACGTGTCCCCAGTTTAATTTAGGCCTATTTTGCAAACAAGCCTACCTACAGTGGAAGAAATATATGTTTACGTCCATTTTACTACCCATTTCATTTTACCGATACAAAGGAATTTGACGCAGCCTGCATCCATTGCGTAGACGAATAAAATCAATACAAGTACCAAAAGAATGCTAGTTAATTAATAAAGTAAAACAATATATACAAAATAAAAGTCTAGCTCTTGTGACTGCGAAAGATTTTAACACCTTGCCCTCGGCTACTCTTGCAAATATTGTAGGCTATTAGGCCTAGCTTCTTCGCGAACCAACCCTTGTCTTTGTGGAACTCTGTGTAAGTAGGCAACACAGTGAAATAAAATATTTTATAATTTTACGACAGTCGAAGGTTAATTTGCAAATTTTGTGAAAATAGCTATCTGAACTTCGAAAAAAAACCCAGCGTTATAAGTATGTAGCCTACATGTGAAGGCATCGGCGGTCTCAGATTCAATGTATAGTTACAGGTGTGAATTTCGAAAGGGACTTAATTTCGAACATTCCCCTGATAGTATTACCCTGAAAACGGTCAGGATTTCGCCATTAATGTATGCGCCCGTGCGAGATTGCTGTCGTGAAGTCTATGTGTTGACGTTTAATGTCCCAGTACTTTGGTGCAAAATACGGCAACAAAAACAAGTATATAAGCAAAACGAAATGTTGTATAAGGCGAAAGAAAAGGCCAGGAACGTGCATGCACCGTCCTAAAATATTTTCTTCCCGCCGTAAAGCTGCCCTCTAGAAGATCGATGTCTTTCACAAGCAGACCAGCGTCAAGACATGCTACAAAACTGATGAACGAGCGATCATATATTTGTACTGAGTGGATAGCTAAACCAAAGCTGTCGGTAAAAATATGCCTTAGAGGAAACTCAAGAGGTGGGTGAATTTTACTTTTTGGGTTGAGCATTGGATAAGCACCTTAACTGGAACGGTCATATAAATTGTCTCAACAATTTCTCAGACAACAGGTATCATGTTTAAGTTAAAACATATTCTTCCTTCAGATAATCTACAAACTATTTTTAATTCCTTTATTCTTCTACGTTTCAATTACTGCCTGCTTGCATGGGGTAATAAGTCGGTAAGGATAATGATTTTTAAAGGCTGTGCGAATCTTAAATCATAGCAATTATAATGCACATGTGGAACCAATTTTTAAATCAGGAATTTATTAACACTGGAATATATTTGTATGTTAAAAGTTTGGAACATTTATTACAAAATTCAAAATAATCTGCTCCCAGTCTACTTTAAACAAATTGAAATCATGTCAACTTCCCTGGTACATGATCTTAATACTAAAAGAAATGATCTATTCGTAAAGCGCATGCAGCATGTTTTTGCTACAAAATGTTTAAGATATGCGATTGCACGTATTCTAAATGCAACATCTGAAAAAACATAACTTGAAAGTACACACTCATAGTTCATTTGGCTTCTACCATGTCAAAAATAATTCATTGATAAATTAGAAAGGTCTGGTAATATTTCCGATTGTTTACATCTGTCATTCAGCTAAGTAAGTACGCATCTTCAGCCAGTTATAACGGCATTAACCCCTTCAGTATGGAAGAGCCTCAGGTTGTTTTAAATTATTCTTTCGTATTGATAGTTTTGTACTGAACATTAGGAATTAGTGCAATACAACTGCCTATTCTCTTATGTCAAACATGACCACATGCATGTTTCTATTTTCTGCATGTAAGGGTGGCACATGGTGCAGTCAAATCATTATGCGATAAAGCAGGCAAGGCTCTTGCAAGATTTGAGGGCGTATTAAGAGATGGCAACGTCATTGTTAAGACGTATTTAATCTTGTGTTTCATTATTCATTCACGTAAAGCTACAGCCGCAATATTGTTATATGCTTCCCATATTACGAGGGCTTACACGATAATTTCATCTAAGTCAATTGCAACTAGTAGTGTGCAAATAAGCGAGCTGCCTCAGTTTGCACTTGATGACCCTGAAATCCTGGATTCTTACCAGTCTATGCATTATTTCCTTGTGTCCTGATAGGTCGAGAGTTCTCACGTGACCAGAAAGTTCCAAAAATAGACAATTCGAAAAAAATAAGATTTTTACCTTTACATGTGAGGCATTTTTCTTTTCACAATGCAGGGTTTCAAAGCCCCATTTAGCACTCAACTGCGGACAAGAATAAAAACTTAAGCACCGGGCCCACCCTCCGAGTGTACAAGATGAGCCCCAGAAGATTTTTTTTTCTATTATTGGTTAAATGTCTGTATACAGCGCCACTTTATCTCAAGGTATTCATTTATCATCTACCTAAATACTTGTGCAAGTCATTATATCAATTAATAGTGGGATAAAACGCTTCATTTTCATAAGTCCATTTAGATAGTATATACGATGCATGAGTTACAACATATTTTAATATTAGACCTCTAGGTTACAATGTATGCAATTGCATCAATACTTTTACCTTGGTATTAGAAGTTTATCTTTCTGTATGATTCCAAAATCATATTGTCATCTACCCCCGAGTTGGAATTTCTTCTTTATTTTGATATAGAATACATTATAAAAACAATGCTTTGAACTGAATATCATGTAATAAAAGCATATAAAAATTTGGTTCACAAGTGTCAATATTTGCTAAGCATCCATCAGGCCACTAGTTGCAGGTATATGGTGGGAGAGATGGTTTGTTGGTATACTGGGTTTGGTTTCAATGCCAACTGCGAACACATTTATGCAAGATTTTTTCCACAGGAAGTAGGATTCACATGATGGCTTACACTCTGTTCTTAATTCTACACATTTTGCGCACTTCATTTTTGACGTCTCTGAAGATTTATATTAATAAACAAATAAAAAGTTTTAATTCACTGCTCAGCTCTGATTACTTCACAAAGCTGTCTACTCAAAATGCGCAGCTCAGCACATGGCAATGTCATCTTTATCAAGACCTTGTGTGTCTGTGTGTTTTACATGAAGCTGGTGTTGTCCTCTGCACAAGCATTGTTCAGCAAATTTTAATGCAATGTGATTTCAGTTGAAAAAAAAAAGAATGATTGTTGAGTATGTGCCACAATTACCTGGGGTTCTGACTTTGAGATGAGCATCAACAGCTGTGATGTCATGCCAGTTATAGAGATAGAATATCTCTTCCAGGTTGACTTCATACAATCAATGTAATTATATAACTTTTGGAAGCTTGACCATGAATTCAGTTACATTATTGCAAAATTACTGCTTTAAACTGTCAGACGGCCCTGAGCGGAGAGGGTTAAGGGCAATTCTGCCATTAACTTTTTAAATGTGAAGTGATGATGCTGTCACCCACAAGTCTGTCCTGAAGCTGTGCTACTTAAACTTTTACCAAGACAATTGTGATCATACCCTGTACAATTCCATTGCTGGTGCATGTGATCTTTATGCAGGCGTTTTCCTGCTTGAGTGAGAGGAAGAAAGTGTCACAGTCTTGATATGCAACTGGCCCTATTGTTACCACACTTTGATTAGTTTCTCTTCATAGAATTTCCCAACAAATTCTTTCCTTTAATTCTTTACTGGTAATGCCCAAGCAAAATGGGCTTAGCGTCATGATGTATTGATTAGCATTCTTGTATCTGGCAATAATAGGAAGGTCACACAGATCAACCTGTCACTGTTAATCTGTTTCTACAACCACAGTACATCTTTGGTGTTTGTGCCAAGTGCAAGTCTCTTAATACCAACGTGGCTGCCAGAATTGACAGATTTATAGTGAATACCTACCAGTGTATCATCCAGTCTTCTAACAATTTTTCCCACTAACTGCCCAAAGTTTTATGTCCTTTTTATGCCCCCTTTCCAAGAAGGAAGGGCATATAAATTTGCTCATGTTGGTCAGTCGGTCAGTTGGTAGGGAGCTTTTGGTCTCCGCACCATAACTCAAGATCTTTTTGAGATTGGACTTTTATACTGCCCAGATATAGAGACCAGTATAAGGACTAGAAGGAGTGTGAAGGTGGTTGACGTTGATCCTATTTCCAAGGTCACGAAGGTATTGTAGTAAGTTTTGGTTTCTGCACAATAACTACAAAAGTTTTCACGAAAGAATCTGCATATTGCACAGGATAATGGTCCTTATCAAGAACCACACAAAATTTGAAGATAAGTGACCTTGACTAGAATTAAAAGGTCACAAGGGCACTTTAGTGAACTTGGTTTCTGCACTGTAACTCAATCTTTATTTTAATTACTTTATTTATTTATTTTCCTCTCAGAACTGAAATTTTGTCAGTAGGTGGTGATAGTTGCCTCCTAGCTTTCATTGCTGCATCAAGGAATAACTGATTAAGAAACTCTAGTCTTCGGTATGTTGGATCTCTACAGGGTGTCCTGAAATTCACTAAGACCAGGGTCATCTTGAACAGTGGACCTCTTCGTAATGGAGTTAGCTATTTGATCCTCTTTGTGGTTACCCTTATTAAATAACATGTTACTTTCCGTTCTCCATTACCATAGATGGAAAGATGAGAATTTTTTTCCTATCAGCTTCTCTAAAAACTGATTTTGCAATTTGTGATTAGGTAAATGTGGCCTGTTGTGACTGCTGTGGAGTATTTGACTGCTTCTCCAGTCTTTTATGTGTTTTAAAGTATTGGTTAGGAGCTGCCTCATATGTTGCTATATCATTATCTTTTACTGCAGTCAACAACTGATCATGGGTCTCCAACAACTGTGACAGTTGGCAATCTTTAGGTATATTTATGGTGACTGGTTGAATTTTGACTGCTGGTACAGCATCATTATCATATCCAATATTTTCATCTTTTTGAAGGTGTTCATCTCATTCAGGTTTGAAGAGACTGCTTGCGACCAAAGGAAAAAATACAGACAGGAATCATCCCCTCTGGTTTGGGATTTTCTTCTGCCCTCTTGATACTCCTTTTGCAGCTAGTTTACGTAGTTTTTGTTTATGTTTCTGAAGCTCTTCTCTTTGACTCTTGGAACCTTATCTCTGAGTATGTTGTGTATACATTCACAAATGGCTTCCATCAAGTTAAGAAGTGCTTTTTGCATCATTATACTGCTAATACTTGCTGGGTATGCAGTTAAAGAAATCACACAATGATGACATTCCCGTGCTGTCGCTTTTTAAAGTTTTCAATTGCATCCATACCCTTCTGTTGTGACCATTTTTTCGACGCCATCATATGTGCTTGATCATAAACACGTTAGATTCTGAAGTAAAATGTATGTGTGGTATCTTTTACTTCTGGGTGTTTCAGGTGCACAGTCGATGAAGAGGTAGCTCTGCCTACACTTGGTTGCTTCCTTAATTGCCCCCACCCAACTCAACTTCTGTTAAGTTCGGGCTGCCTAACCAATGCAGTTATTTGTTCTTTGTTCCTTGCATTTTCGAAAACCACAAGATAATGAGCAATCAAACTGAGAGTTTAAAAAAAGTGTTGTTGACAAAAGGGTCCTGTACATTATAGGATGGTTGTATACTGATCGTTGCTTTTTGGTGGACATATCCAGCATGCACTTGTCCATTTCATTCATCAAATCATTAACTGCCAGTAGGAAGGGCACATTTCCATGTGTATCCCCCAGTCTGTCCAGACTGGACACAAAGGCAACCTTTGGCTACATGTCCTCGTATCCAGTTTGCCAAATCCCACAGTGCCATACCACTTTGACCATTAGAGAACTATCATGTTTTCCATGTTGTTATCAAATGTGTTTTACCAGATTGACTTGGGCCAGCCACAATGCAAGTGAAAAGATGCTTGAACCTTAGATTCATATCAGCATGTTAATCATGGAATATTAAAATGACATAGCGTTATGTCAGGGATCAATTCATGCCCAAGAGCTACAGCGGATATACCATCATTCAAAATATAAGGTTGGTCATCAAATGTACACAGTGCTACATGATATATGGAAAGCTAGTATTGTTTCAATTTCTTCCCATCTATTGGATTCTGCTTAACTAATCTTGCGCGTAAGATCAAATGAAATTTCAGAGCTTTTCTTTTCTGTAATTGTCCTTTCAGATGGCGTACAACTTTAGTTAAATGCCCATCAAAAACGTCTCTATCATTATGCTTGGGACAGTTGTTCCTTGGGTAAAGATCTACCCTTATTTTCTTCATGCTGTATGGTAAAACTTCTTCTTTTTACAGGTACATGTATTGCATATATATGGTCTCCAGGCCCAAAGTATTTAGTCATTAAAGGTCTGTGGCACTAGCTACATTCTTTACCCTGCTCACCACACTTACTACAATAACACTGCCTATGAGCAATCAAACAATTGCAAAAATTGCACCCGTTGGCAGAGCCTTGAACACTTTGCGTGCACAAATCACACAACCAGTCATCCAGACTGGCTACGGGCGATTCGTAACATCAACAACACAGCATAGTGAAACACCTTGCAAATCCTCATTTGAAAATGGTCTTTTCACACTTCAACTTTTTTTGAAACTATAATGGCTCACTCTGGTTGGAAAAAATAATGCAATCAGAAGCCAAATTATTGAAACTTACTATGAAGAAAATAGCATTCACTCACCACACTGCTTGTTGTTTTAGCTTGGATAGACACAAAAAAATGAGATGTACAGAACATTAGCTCTGAACTCCCCACACTGAGATGAGGCTTTTACTGATGAGACTTTGCTGCTTCTGGTGACCAGTTTGACCTCTTAAGAGAGAGTTGCGATATCAGGTATTATGGGCTGTATTTGTAGGGAAGAAATGAATGTTGTAGAAAAGGAAGTATGGGAAAGGTCAATGATGTGCATTTATAAAATTGGCAAGAAGGCATGCAAAGGTAATTTTCTACTCATCTTAACATTCATCTCTAGATGTGTCCAGAAAAAATGGGAGATTAATAACCACACATTTTTTTCAGGCGTCCTTAGTTTCATTAATTAATTTGTGATCCTCACCTGTGCCATGTTATCAGTGAAAGAATGTTGAGGGAAACAGGACTGTCTTGGGTATGCCAGCATGTGGTTTTTACCAAATGTCAGTGACACATATAAGAGGAAATGTGCCACATCCTGCATTTAAACCCCAATTCTTGGCAAAGCATGAGAATCTGTGCCTCTTTAAGCTCTCACAACTGCTGACTATTCAGATATAAAGAATCCTATCAGATCCAGCAGTAAAAATTAATGCACGCAAATTACACTTGGATTATTTATCTCATCCAATACCCATCTGTGGTGAGATTTAGAGACTGTTTATGTAATTGCGATGACAACAAATTCTGACAAAAAAGCAACAATAATACAACAATCTTGATTGAATGTATATCTTTGAAACAAAACTTACTACTTCCTGATTACTGTGCCCAGATTTGGTCAATGCTAATAAGTATATTGGTAATTATCGGAAAAGGCCCTGTAACTTGCTAAGAAACAATGTGTTCCAATGATCTGGTAAAATGGTGTTTTTTTACCTTTGGTCCTTAAGATTAAAAAACATTTTTAACAGACATGTTGTCTAGACGTGGTGTCAATCTTCAATTGTCACAATTTCAAGTGGAACAATATGTCATACACTTCACTCACAGGATCTTTGACCCCAAGGCTATCTAAGTTGCCTGAGAAAATTTATTAGACCGACTACTGATCTGGTAAGTTCTAGTAGGATATAAATATATATATTGTTCTGGTCGTGTACTGTTCGGTCTGAATTTTTTACTTTGTTAAAATTTTTTATATTTGAAAACATATCACCAGGCATTATTCCTCATTATTTACACGCTGAAACAGGTAGACACAAGAACCCCGACAAAACCCCAGTCCGTGACAGTCCATGCAATATATACGAAAAACTACCAAAACGCAATACATTTAATGTTGGATTGCAACGTATTTACAGTTCCTCGCTATAACATTATAAAAGGATTAGAAAACTTTTTCGTGTTTAAAGCAGAACATAAAGAATCAACTATTAAACTTCATTGTGGAATTACAGGATACGGAACTGATCAAAATTGCAGAAAATATTATAGAATGTTGTTTGGGAAAAAAGGAAAGTAGCTTGAACATCGAACTGTAAGGGTTTATTATTATCATATATGTGCGTTTGTGTGTGTTCTGGTCGTGTACTGTCTGGTCTGTATTTGTGACTGTGTCGTTGACACGTTTGTACTGCATTGCATTGCTTTGTTCTGGACTGTATTGTATTATATGGTTTTGCGCTTTGTTCAGTTGTTTTGAATGACAAAATACTGTGTAAAATGCGAAACACTGCAATTGCTTAAGTGATTTATTCATTCTTGAATAAATTACGTACAGGTGTGTTTCCATAGTTAGAATTATCAATTGAGTTTGCACAGGACCACGGTAAACTCTTAATTGTTCGGCATTCAATTCCTCCCTGGCTGATTTCAGTACATTTTGAATTCAAAAGCCTTACAGATACAATTCACAAACGTAACGCAATAAGAGTTATTGTACATTAATTGAAACAAGTCAGTATTGTACGATCAAATATATCAAAAGAGAACACACACACAGTATATACAAACCATGTGTAATTAACAACCCTAAAACACACACACACACACACACACACACACACACACACACAATTTGGATCCATTAAATATTGGCAGAGACTGTTCTATATATATATATATATATATATATATATATATATATATATATATATATATATATATATATATATATATATATATATATATATATACGGGTGACCACACCTGTTGGTAAGGACCTGGATAATACAATTAGTTTGAGTTGCGTATATGCAAGGCTTTATGAACAGACTGGAGGACCTGTGTGAGTACACAATGATTGCCATTGGCACCATACATCAGTAAGATACACTTTTCACGTTGCAGGTCCCAGAAAGTAGGTCTTAAGTTTTGGAGACGGGAGATCAGATCATCTCTTGCCTGACTGTACTTATACACAGTGTAACATGAAGTATAGTCCATCTTCCACTAGATTGTTATTGCACTACAGACGAACACTTTTATTTGGTGTTGTTTTAGTTGGAACTATGCTTCAAAATTCAGATGGGGCGCCCTTTCGCAGTTTTTATGTCATGTAAGCTAATTCCCAATTTTGTTGAGTTGTTAAATCATTCTCAGCCTCGAACCCTTCTTCTGTACACTCAGTTTATGTTCTGGCAGGCGTACCTTGTGATGCAGCAATGGAAATTCTATCACAGTAATTGTTATTGCTAGAGTCTTTAGGTCTAGAACCACTTCCTGGTTAACGTAACCCTATTCCGCAGTTCAAACTCTATACACTTCATAAGCTTAAGTAACTCCAAACTCACCACTGCTTGCCGTAATGAGTGCATTTGTCAGAGCGGAAATGGTAGGCTGTCACAACTTCTCTACGTCTACATGGGAGATGTTGTCTGTACTGGAGGCGCTGTGGCATAGTCAAATATTCATGACCTTATCACGCTTGAGATTATTCTTCAGATCTGCGGCGAACTTCACAACAACATTTGTACTTCGTAAGGTAAACATCTGCGTAAAATAAGAACTGTTCCTATGGTAGAATGGGATTCCATAATTGTTGAAAGTAGGCCGCAGCATTTGCATCGGAAGGGGGCGGGGACTATCGACTGCAGATACCCTTCTGCAAAATGAATAATTTTGATTGTAAAAATGGCAGCTTTTTGTATGATAAAATGGGCGCCCATGATTGTCGAAAGTGAGCAGCGGCCTGTGGATCTGGAGGGAGGAGGGACTACTGCCGATTCCTTTGCTTTTTTAGGCAAAACTGTGCACTGTAGGGTATTGGCAGTCGATAGTCCCACCTGATCCTAGCGCCACTGCTCATCGTCAGCCCTCATGGGATCCTTTCCCACTTGCTGCAATGTTACCATGCACAGTCAATCTTAATTGACAAAATGGTATAGTTTTAGGATTCATTTTCCTCAAGGCCAGCAAACACAAACGAAAGTGAACAATTGTGGTGATCGCGTTATCCGTTTTGTTCATGCCTAAACTTTGCCATTGCATGTATCTCCTTGCACACTCATCTGCTCCGGTTGTGTGGCCAATTATTTATATTGAAACATAAGTGTGTCATGGCTATAGTTTCAATGACCGAAAATGCAGTTGATTGATCAATGTAAGAACTGTATGGCATGGGTAATTTTGTCACTGACAGAGCAAAAACGCAAATGATTTCCATGAACTATGCTAAATTATGATATTTTTAAATGGTGTAAAAGGTACCCAAAAACATGTAAACTGAGTTGGGAATCACTGTGTAAGATTTACTGTGCAGATAGGGGGAACTAAACACGATTTACTCATATTTAGTGAGGTTGGATATATTTACATACTTGTGAGTACAAATTAAAGACAAATACATGACATTGACACAAATAACTCAGTATTCGGATTTGGTGTTCAATGTCTAACTTCTAGAAATGCGTGTCGTATGAGATACATAAGTTATTCATTATTCTGTTATTTTGTTCTTCACATTCCCCTATTATCGCTCTAACAATTGCCATAAGTTGCATTGGCAGTACTCATTTTAAAGTTGTTTCAATATCAACTAGCATTGTTGCATTAAATATTTATGAGGGATAAGTAAAACTTGCTCTTTTTAGATTTTTGCATACCTTTGAAAATATGTGAAATCCAGTGGGTCTAAATAGATAATAGTATTTTAGTTAGTAATTATTGAATTTTCACAGAATGGAAGGGTCACAAGTAGGTTTTAATTTCTTTTATGATTGGAAACATGGCATTCGTTAAATCAAGCTTGATTTGGGAACTTTAACATAATTTAGAGGTGAATTGCTGTTTAACTTTCACAGCAAGAGCCTCAAGCTACCATTTCTGCAGATTTTAAAACTGTAGTTTCTACAATTGTCGCCAGGGGGCAGTCTCTAATGATATTCTTTTAAGCAAGATAGCCCCATTGTGCCAACAGTAAAAAGATGTTGGGATATTTCAAGGCACAAGAAGATGCAAGAAGAAAGTTGGATCTGGAAGACCAAGACTTTCAAATGGGAGAGATGACCGTTATCTGGCACAAAGAGACAAAGGTTACTTTCGGCGGAAAGGTTTCGTCAGCAGTGGTGCCAGGCCTGTAGCACTGCAGCATTACAGCGTACAATCAAGAGGGGACTGGTGTCGCCCAAACTGAGGTCATACCACCTGCCATCCTCCACATCCTCAGCAATCCTGCACACATGGCTGCATGGATACAGTGGTGTCAGGAATATGTTGACTGTGCCAGAGATTAGTGGAGCAGTGTGTGGTGGTCAAACAAGTCAGGATTTTGCCTCGATTTCCATGATTGAAAAATATGGGTTAGACAAATGGCTTTAGAAAGATTTGTGGATTGGTGCCTGGTGGAACATGAACCCATGGAGGAAACAGCGTCATGATGTGGATGAAAATATTGTTCGACAGGAAAAGCAGAAGTCATCAGGGTGAATGGAACTCTAACAAACCAGCGATATGTGGATGAGATCCTGCCATAAGTCACCAAGTGTTCCCTGCAACAGTTTTTGAGCCACTGTTTCAGCAAGATAGTGCACAGCCACATACTGCACGAGTCAGCACGCAGCATCACCAGCAACACGACATCCAAATCGTGTCATATATATATATATATATATATATATATATATATATATATATATATATATATATATATATATATATATATATATATATATATATATATATATATATATATATATATATATATATATATATATATATATATATATATATATATATATATATATATATATATATATATATATATATATATATATATATATATATATATATATATATATATATATATATATATATATATATATATATATATAATAGCCAGCCCAATCTCCTGACCTGTCCCCCATTGAACATTTATGGCATGTGCTGGCCGTCGAGTGAGGGACGAGTACGACGAGCCTTTGGCCAGCTTGGACCAACTGGCACAGCGGGTCACAAACCAGTCAAACCATACAGCCAGGGAAGACATAGCGAAGCTCACCAGCAACATCCCAAAGCGGGTCCGGGCTTGCTTGGAGAATCGTGGTGGTCACACCCGCTATTGGTGCGTTCAGTTTCAAAGAAACGAAAAGGTCCTTTTCAGCACCATCATGTGAATTTACAAACAAATCAATATTAAAACAGTACGATCTCACCAAGTCTGTTCATCTGCACTCACAACACTCGGTCAGAAGTTGGCCCATGGTCATCTCAGTATGCGGGTATATGCACAGGAGCTATCTGGTAATGGAGAACCACCTTTCACTGTGGTCATGCAGTTACGCTCGCGTTCAAGGTAACAAACGCCAAACGCACCAACGTTTCCCAAATGTTTCCCAAACACTTTCAGTGAAAGTCAAACGTTTTGCAAACGCGTAGCAAACACTTTGCAAACACTTTCAAAACGCTTTACAAACACTTTGCCAAACGCCTTCAAACACTTTTCCGAACGCTTTCAAACACTTTGCCGAACGCGTTTGGTGAAAGCCGAACGTTTTCAAACACTTTTCCAAACGCTTTCAAACACTTTGCACTTGGCGCCAAACGTATGTGATACATGTACATGTACACTTGGTAATCTAAAGGCATGCAAACTGCACTAATCTGGGCTTCACAAATCAAATTCCGCTTTGTATCTGATTCAAATTAACATGAAATGAAGGAAAGAAAAATGAGTCAGTGACAAATAATTCCTGGAAATATGTATTTGTCACCTTTACCTGCTAATATTTATATTGTTACTGGTAATCAACAATATTATGACATGGTCATACCTAATTAAGGGAGAAAATAAGTATAGGTAGAAGAAAACAAATAATATGCCTGCATTAACAGGTTTAACACTTCATTTATTATAAAGTTACAGATCTTTCACTAGCAAGTATACCCAGTCGCTATCGAACTTTTTCTGAAAGAGAAGTTCTTGAAAAAAGGCTAACTTTTAAAATTTCGAATGGAAATACAGAAGCAGCTCAATTTAAGTATTGTTTGGCTTACTAAGCCAAGCAATAGAATTAGCTCCAGTGGAGTAAGCCAGGCGATACTCCATTGGTCCTTGGAGTAATTATACATATTTTAATAGAAAATTAGGAACTATTTCGGAGTAAATTTATAGGGAATATCATGATCAGATCATGAATCATCATCTGATCATGATATTGCCTATGCATTTATCTCCGAAACAGTTTTTGAAAGATGAAGTATTCGTGACATCTTAAATGAAAAATTAAGTCTGTAATTAATTTTAGTTGAATTAGACACTTGGGTAAACGTATTTGGACTGTGTTTTTTATAAATATATACAGCCTATAATGCTGGATAAGTGCACATTTACATGTAGGTACATCATATATTGCTGGACCTGTTGAAAATACGTTTGGAGATTCTTCATCATTTAAATGGAAGTGTTTGAAATGCATAGTGTTTGAATGCGTTTGTGAAAGTGTTTGAAATCGTTCGTTTGGAGAAGTGTTCGGTAGCTTTGTGAAAGTGTTCGAACGTTTTGTAAAAGTGTTTGAGATTTTTCCCAAACGCTTTCCAAACACATTCCAAACACTTTCCAAACACATTCCAAACGTTTTCAAACGTTTCAAAACACAAGCCAAACACCAGCAAAACGCGAAAAAAGCGTTTGGCTGTTAACTTTTAGCCGGACGTAACTGTAGGTGTCAAGGCCCAGAGCCCTCTGACCGAAAGACTTTCACGATAAGTGCATGGAAACGAAGAAAATGGCCAGTTTTGCCCGTGAATGCTGTCATTTTCATCACTTTTGAGGACTCTAAAATAGGAAACTCCCGGTGGAAACGAGAGAGTTGACAGTTTTGTGTGGTCATGTTGGATTTCATAAACAAATGCTGACAATGGAGTAACATTAATGTGCCTTTTCGATGGACTTTCTTGGGGAGGGGAAATATACTTGTAATCGAGTACTATAATTGGTCTTATTATCATCAGAATTGACGGAGAATAGTAATTTCCTGTTTACAACTTACTTTACCAGTCCTTGATCAGCCACACATGATGATAGGTATTCTTTAACGTAGTGTCGTCTTTTTTGATATGAACATTTTCCTTTCATGTTATGTTTGTGGATCGTATGAATCTTGTAGAATATTCACGACATATAACACAGTTTTGTAGTTGACTTATCTGCTTTTAGTGCACAATTACAAGATGTATAGAAACTCAAATCAAACTGAGTTTACATTTTAAATAAGTGTTATGCTGATTGGAATATGCACATCAAACGGTTTATATGAACTGGTTAACATTGTTTTTCATCCTAATAACTGACCGAAAGAGCGAGATGTCAAATACTGAATTTCTTTTCTTCTATCTATCTATCTATCTATCTATCTATCTATCTATCTATCTATCTATCTATCTATCTATCTATCTATCTATCTATCTATCTATCTGTCTGTCTGTCTGTCTGTCTGTCTGTCTGTCTGTCTGTCTGTCTGTCTGTCTGTCTGTCGGTCCGTCTGTCTGTCTATCTATCTATCTTTGTTTAATTTATTTTTATCTATGTTTTATTCATTTCATTTACAAATCATAATTCAGTTTACCATGCCCTGCATTACCTGTTGGTTTGAGTCTGATTGTAGGGTGTAAACATCTAAAATGCTTCCATGAATACATTTCTCGAGACCATCTGATCAACAGTGAGAGATCAAGTAATCTACTTAGTTATATTTGGAAATACACGGTGGGGATGGTCGAATTAAAGGCAAAGTTGATGTCTTCGCACACCTTAAACGGACAGATTTTCTCCTTCATGACGCTATTTTGATATGTACCACAAATAAACCTGATCCCGTGTGTGCACCAATAAAAAAGAGCAAATCAAATTATGGTTTTAGATTGGTTGTTTTAATTGCATTGAAACAATACGTTTTTAAGTATTGAGCACAGTCATGGACCAAACACAGGAACAAAAATCATCCTGGGGTTGTTGTGAATTCACACAAATATTGATAAAATGATGTCAAGGAGTATTTTTTAATTGAAATAGTATCAGAGTAAGAATACATGTGTGTGTGTTAGGATAATAACATATAATTCATACGTGTAGATGAAATCGACAATTAAGTAATCAGTTCCACATCACTGAAATTGAACATATCACAATTATAAATTTTATATGTATTTGGCTTAATACACAACCCAATACACATGTGGGCCACAGGTGTGTATTCCCATAAAATTCTATGTTAAAGTAACGTTCAACACTGTTAATAGTTTAGCAGCAAAAGTTATAACATTTACGGGAGTATTTTAACAAACTATACAATCATTTACTAGAAGAAATTTGGTGTTTCAAGTTAGAGCCATTTTAAAGTTACACTGGTGGAAAATACAATGGAAATACACATACTTAGCACGCCTGCCTACAAAGCCCTCTGCGGAGAACTACATGACCGATTGTACATGTATATGTTCAAACATATGTGTGTTCGTTTTCATAAATGGAGTATATGCGTATTCTATTCATTCTAATTTTGAAGAACGCGCTTTGACAGTGAACGAGTAGTCACTGATTATATTTACATGATCATGATCATTCAGACAATTTTACAAATCTGGGGAGAAACAAGTGGCTAACTTCAGATCTCCCAAATTTAGAAATTGTTTGTGTAATTTATGAATGCACAGCCCAAAATACAAAATTCTTGCGGACTAGAGGTATGTATGCACATGAGACTATACATTAAAGTAACATCTAGTATGGTGAAGAGTTTTGAAGCAAAAGTTGTCAAATTTACAGGAATTTTTTACCTGTATACAACTATTTGACATTACAGACCTCATTCATTGAAAAAACAAAAGACTTCATGTTTTGCAAAGAACGAAGTAGATGCAAGAGCCCGGCTGCAAAAATCGGAGCCTCACTACCACACACAAGAGGCTTAAAACCATTATATGGTCAGCTGACTTTGCACACAGACTGGTATATTCAGCATAAATAATTCTATGATGCATATATGTATACCAATAATTGATCCTCAAAATAAAGGCTAGTATCACTGCAATAAAAAGGCAATCTGATGTGCACGTTATGCAGTGGAAATGTAGAAGGTTGAGTCAATTTCACAGACTTTTTCCCGTAGCCTCTGACATGAGGTGAAAGTCAGTAACAATGGAATCTTAGCCATTGAAGACAAACATCATCAAGTACAAGGCAAAAGTCATAGCTCAAATACTTCTTGAGTTAAAATGCAAATAAAATATACTAGTCGCCACGTGACGTTACAAAAATTACGTTGCATCCTCGGCAGGCCAAGTTGCGTGTTTTTCTTTTCTGTGCGCTTAGTTTGTCCAGTCAGGTCAAATCAACCCCACCTTTTACCAGAGTTTAGCTCGTATCAACGATAATCACTATAGCCATTTTAGATTGCTGCCTCACATGCATAGTTCTTGAGTTTTCACTCCTGCACAAAATCAATGCAATTGTACTTTGAGTGGCCTTGGACACAGCGTCACCGACATTGACACACATTAACTTTGATTACTAAGATGTGTCCTTGTGTTATTTCAATGCACATTTTCAAATGGTTTGGAAGAACCTGGCGTTGTAAGATTTCACCACCTAAAACAGACAAATACATCATCAAAATACCACTGAAGCGTGTCTTATGGTGCGCATTTTGTTAAGATCCATTCAGGGTACAACCCCAGCTATAGTTTGAAGAATGTCCGGTCAAACGTTCTGAAACAAAAAAAAAGAAAGAAAAGAAAACGAAACAGCATATATATATATATATATATATATATATATATATATATATATATATATATATATATATATATATATATATATATATATATTTATATATGTATATATATATATATATATATATATTTATTTATTTATATATATATATAATATATATATATATATATATATATATATATATATATATATATATATATATATATATATATATATATATATATATGCATTGAAACAATTCTATCATTTCATTAAACTGGGCCAAAATTATGGAGAAGATTATGTGTTGGACGGGGATCCCTGTGATGTTAGACCCATAGTCAAAAGCTGAAGTGTTGAACAATTTCATTTTAGGACAAAGCATCTTTGACGACACTAACTTTTCACTTGCCAAACATTCAACTAATACACAACAATAAATTATTTTATGTAACTGTGACGAAAAATGATGTCAATTTTATTTTAGCATCATTGGATGTCAGTAAGGCCACTAGCACTGACGGTATAAGCCCAACCCTACCTAAAGAGGGCGCCTCATCATTCACTGCTTCTTTTACCAAATTATTCAGTATCTCATCAGAGAAAGCAGTATTTCCTTTTGAATGGAAAAAGCTCATGTCTGCCCTATCTTTAAAAGCGCTGAACTTTCCTTGACAAGCTCTAGTATCAAATTGTACGCTGATGATATTACTTTATTTATCACTGTTGACGGTTCCGTTGATGCAAAACGTTTTGCCGAAATTCTAAACAGTGTACTTAGTGAAGAACAAAAATAGGCAAAGCAGTGGGTGGTCACCTTTAACAGTACAAAAACAAAGAAAACAATACTTGTAAGTAGAAAACGAAATCCGTCATATCCTCTTGTCCAATTCCAGGGAAATAATCTTGATAATGTGACAGAGCACAAATATCGTGACTTAACACTGAGTTCAGATTTATCATGGTCCAGGAATTGTATAGTTTCCAAAGCTGAAAGACTCGTTGGTGTAATGAAAATGTTGCAATATAAATTATAAATTAAGCAGGCATTCCCTTGAAATAGTATATTTTATGTATATCCGACCAATTTTAAAGTAAGGAGATGTGGTCTGGGGGATGCACGGAGTCAGACGCAGACCTGTTGGAGAGTGTTCAACTGCATGCATGTACAGTGACTGGAGCAATAGGTTGTACAAGCTATTCTGAACGTTACAGTGAAACTGGATTGGAGACTCTTCCGAAACTTAGAGAAAACCGTAGATTTTTTTCACAAAATGGTCCGCGGATGTGCACCCGCATACTTATGTAACCTTATTCCTGGAAATGTATCATCTAGAAATCAATACCATGTCAGGTCTAAAAAAAGCTGACTGAACTCAGATGCAGAATACATTTGTATGGTAAGTCCTTCATTTTGTCCACTATTCGACATTGGGATATACTCTCACCTGCGGTTCATAATTTAGAAGATACAGAATCATTTCAGCGTAAATTGGATAGAGACAAACCGAAAACTAACGACTTATTTTACATTCGTGTAAGAAATTTAAATATTTTACATGCTAGGATCTGGAGCGGTTGGAGCGAGTGAAATCAAAACATGTATAAAATAGGACTCTTTCTATGCTAGGATCTGGAGGGGTTGGAGCGAGTGGAATCAAAACATGTATAAAATAGGACTCTTTCTACACATGTGATGCACCTGCTGAAACGACTTTCCCTTATTTTTTTTGAATGCCCAAATTATAGTATCAAAACAAAAGGATTAAAATTAATAATCATACCACTGGCACCTTTCACTCTAAACACCTTGTTGTATAGATGCAATAACTGTTCGAAAGCAAACAACAAAATTATTTTTGACGCAACTCAAATTTTTATTTTTCAGTCAGGGAGATTCAAACCACCTCAAATTAACCAAACCAGAAGTAGTCCCGATTAACATAACAAAGTTTAAAGTTTCAATATTGCTATGCCAACATAGGTTATTACATCTATATATCTGACAAGCAACTGGAAGTCCCTGTAGCTGTCCCGTATGTGTTACCTGTCTTATCTTCTCAATGTTATGGCCGTGTTATTGTGTTGTCCTGTGACTTGTACTTCTTTCCTTTACTTTTTACATGCTTACTGTTATTGAACATAATACTATTACACCTAACTACCCAGTGAATGAGGAATACACATTGCATCTACTACAGTAACTGTTCCTGATTGTAACAGAAGTTTAATTGTATTTCAACAGCAATAACTGTAAACATTTACATTTTATTCCACGAGAGCAATCCATATAGGCGAGATGCTTGTTGTCCAATCGTTTTTTTTTTCTTTCTTTTTTTTTTTTTTTGAAATATAATGTGTTTAAACCAAACAATACTAACCATACCAACATGAGCTATTTTTTATTAATGTAGAATTCAAATTGTCTTTGTGTCTTTTCGTCCAGAGCCACCTCCTTATAGTCAATACCCTACTCTGCGCCAAATGTTCCTTTTAAATCAGATAGTAAAAGCAAAAAATAGTTACCAGTGCCAATAATAACGAGTGTTCGCTTGGCTTAATTTTCGTCCGCTCACTTCAGCTTGTGCTACTTGTGTGTTAATTCAAAGTAAAAAAAACAATGTTATCTATAAAATATGAGTCAGCAGCTTTACACGGCGATCACTGAGCTGAAAGAGCTAAAACACTCCCGGATTAAAGGTGGTGTCAGACTACATTTACAAGCCGGAAGGAAAGAGGGAGAAAAGTTCGCTCACTGGGCGCTATTGAAAGAGCTTTTACATTCTCAGATTCAATGGTTGCACCTGGCCACATTTATAAAGACGGCGGGAAAAAGGGGGAGAAGGCGAAGAGTGAAAGAAAGAAAGATAGAATGAATGAATGAATCAATGAATGGTGGGGCTAAACCCGGACTCAAAACGCATCAATGTTAGCATGTAAGTTATATTGAAATGGGCATGCTCAACGCGTGTCGAATTCTGTCAGTTGTTGAAATGTTTCGCGCGGCATCAAATATGTGGAAAGGGGAAGATAATCAAAACACAAACAAAAAAAAAACCTGATGTGATACGAATCTAATCTAATTGTGCCACGAAAATACATTTAACAGGAATCAAACAGGTCAGTGTGGGGGAAAGGTTGAAAGGTAAAACACTCAGAGACTTTGTGTTCTAAAGGTGGCAGGAAGAGCTTAACCTCCAATTTTCGTAAAACTTAAAAGCCGATTATTGAACAACTTGTAAAAGGATATATCTACACACACACACACACATATATATATATATATATATATATATATATATATATATATATATATATATATATATATATATATATATATATTATATATATATATATATATATATATATATATATATATATATATATATATATATATATATATATATACACGAGTACGTACGTATTGTATAGAAATGTATGTATACATGCATGGGGATAAAGTAATAAAGTAGTGTCATGTGTGCGTTTTGTTAATTTTCTACTAGATTTTACTATCTCGCTTGTGGTAATTTCATTCGTGGGTTTGTTTGTTTTCTGACAACTAATTCACTGAGTTTAAAATATTCATTCTTGGAAAATTATTGACAAATGTGAAGTGTAATCGTCGCTGGTTTCCTTTTTTTTTTTACACTTTCTATGCTATGATTGTGTATTTGGGCTTCATATATTGAAATGTGAAAGTGTTTACATATATTTTAAAAGCGACATTGATTTATAGGTCCTCATTGGCGTACATTTATATTATACTTGACATTTGTGTGCTGTTGTTTCAATAAATTACGTTTAAATTAAAAGGCATGGTCCAATAATATACATTTTTTTATTTGATTGAAAAACCGACACAGCACAAACCTAGCAATATTGGTCATCACTGTAGACACGTATGGCTGTGCACTATCATTATAATATCTTCATTCATGCAAACATAAAAATGTCGGTACACATTGCACGGTCAAGAAACAAAGGAAAAATCACGTATGTGTAAATATTCTCCAAGCAGAATGAAGGTTATCGATTCCAAGAAGACAGCTCTTAAATTTACTTGTAACTTGGAGCTATTTTACTTTCATTTAATATGTTAAATGTCGCTTCTACAGGTCATAAGTAGTAAAAAGAAAATACAGTAATTAGGTTAATGATGATTATTTATTAGGTAATTTTTTTAATTAATGAAGGGAAGTAAGATACGTTTAATGTACAAAAAATAATGTATTTGATTTAGGTAAAACACCTGTGACTAATTTATTATGACTAAACAAAAAATAAATAAATGGTTGCACTACGTCCATCATTTTGAGTTATTGGTGAATAAACTGCTCAAAACGTATCCGATTCCTAGTACTTCAAAAGGATTCAAATACTGGTTCTTAGCACCAAAATAATGATGATGATGATAATGATAATAATAATAATAATAATAATAATAATAATAATAATAATAATAATAATAATAATAATAATAATAATAATAATAATAATAATAATAATAATAATAATAATAATAATAATAATAATAATAATAATGTTTTGTTCTTACAGTGTACAGACCTCATGTTGTATACAAATGTCCAATGGTTAAGACATATTTGTGACTACAAATGGCAACTCTCCATCCCTAAGTTCACAATCTCTTCTATCAATGGGTACCTGAACATATATTTCGATTTCCTCTGTTGCAGAGGCGGGTTATCACTTTGTGTAATTATACCCTGCATGTTTGGAACAAGGCTGCGGAATGTGACAGAGTGAAAAACGTTTTGGCATATTTTAGCGTTATTGCAAGGAAAACGCTGTCAATACAAGCTTTGCTGGTTGGTGTCGCATGCGATTTACAGTGCTGTCTATCGACGTGATATTTTACTTAAATCAGAGAAGTATACGACATTTGATATCTGAGAGCGTTGCAAGGGAAAAAGGTATTCTGGCATACAAGTTGACAACTTTATCTCATGCAACATGTCAACTGTGTTGCATTCACATTTTCTCATAGCTTTCGCGTGGAGAAAACAATAACATTTAAAATCCAAATCGCGGGAGCAAAGTTACTCCTAGTTGGTTTTAAGATCTTTGGCAGAATGATTGATTTCATGGTGCATTGGTTAACACATAGGCTAGAGGAAAAAGTTGAACAATGTATTAATGGACTATATTTCTCGAATGAGAAATCCAAATTGTTTACGTCGTTTTGTAAATTAGCCATCAAAGGTATCAACTACGTTTTTTTAGGAAACTGATGAGAGAAGGTCGCTGAATTGGTATCAAATGTTTAAACATTCGATGAGAGGTATTTATTAAGCATGTTTTGTTCAGATAATTTTGCTGGCACAATGTTAAAATTTCTGGCCAGAATCGGATGCTTGGATCTAGGTGAAGATCCAGGAGTGTAAGACAAAATGTGGAGCTGTAATAGTCTGAATATGAGGCAGATGTTTGCTGAAATAATTTGAACGTTTTCGTATTTGACCCATAGTTGTTGAATTTTTTTGTCTGCTTGTGCTTGTCAAGTTTAAAAAAATCACACTATCAACTGGTGCTCAGCATTTAGTATTACAGGCATATTTTGAAAATGCAGGCACCTGAGTGGCCAATTAGAAATATATCCTAAAATCTCCCAAATATATTTGAAATACCTCCAAACCAAGGAAAATAGAACTAATTTGAAATGTGAAGGAAGTCTATATAACAAATTTTACCGAAACCATTTGTTCAGATAGCTGAGATCAGCTGAATATCTAAAATCGCACATACCTGAAAATGACACTTTGTATCAACGGTTTCGTAAATAAATATATATATATATATATATATATATATATATATATATATATATATATATATATATCTTCCTGTACGCACTTATCATCGTCTATGTCAATAATGCTGTGATTTTAACAGCACTATCACTCTTATGTCATCTATTAGATAGTCATGATGTAATAATGGTCCAACAAAAATTTCTGTGCTTATAGTATCTAGCACCTGATTGGAGAATATTTTCCATCATCGAGAGTCTGGTGTTTCAAATTCCCTAAGTTGACATTTTGGTAAGTTGACAATTTGGGTTTATGATCACAAAGGGAACTACCCTTAGCCTTACGTATATCTTTTGTTCCTTTTCATTACTTTAGAATAAAAACGTCTTCGTACCAATGGCCATTTTGACGTTTAAAAATGTAAAAACAATATGCTACAAACCTTGGAAAGTGAACCTAGCTTAGGTTTGGGCAACTGTTTGACACTGTATGTCGCTATAATTCATGCTATTATCCCACTTTTAAATTTACAGTCAGGCTCTTAATTGGTCAAAGAACTTAAAAAAACCCTGGTTGCAGCAGTTTTGATTTGTGCTGCCTGGTCCATTTACTTCCTGCTTTTCTAAAAGTTTGACGATTGAAGAGGAAAGTTCATTTTGAGTGTATAACCATGTGACACTCTGTTCACTAATATTCAGCACAATTTATTTTATATTTCTTTTCGTCAAAATGAAAAGTCTACTTGATTTGTTCAAACTTGGACATGCAAGCTTTCACCTTCTATGTCAGCATATTACTCTTTACACTATAGCGTGAAAGTGATGAACAAGTTCATTTGATCGGAAGGCATTGAAAAAGTTTTAGCCTAAGCAGTCGTGTCTTCATTTAGTGCATTGCTTTTCTGAAACAGTGCACTACGCACTGAAAATTACACAATCTTACATAACTATAAAACTAAGCTTAAGAAAATAAACGTTAATTTTATAGTGGGCATAAACTAACGACAAGCTGATGACCTGTCTGTTCTGGAAATGCAGTGTTATTCAAATCATTTTCTGCGAGAATTCCTGTGGTGTTGTCAGTCCATTTACATGGTGCAAACGACTCTCGTCTTGCACTCATGGAAGTGTACTGAAAAAATGGATGATGATAATACCAATGAACACCTAACTGCGTGATCACCTCCTCGCCATCATCATGTGAAATAAGTAAAATTTCATTGCAATACATAGGGGCTAAACTTCAAGGCATGCAATAACTACTGTTCTTCAAATCTGTTAAATAATACATCTGGATGAAATAATATTCCCATTGTTAATAATTATAAATATTTAAAATGTGCAAAGGTCAGCTCCGTCTTTTAAATGAAGAAGAGGGTTCATTGATCAGGATAGCATGTTACTAGGCCTTTTGTACATTATAAAGGTAATCCTTTCATCGTAACTTTATTTTCCATTTTTAAGCCAATATTCTCTCAAGTAGAATCGTAAACTTCCTTAGATTTGAATCACAGATATTTCAGGACTTTAGAGGTCTATAGTGATTAAGAATTTAAATTGCAGTCTTCGTAGTGTTTATAAAACGAAAATGTGTTATACTTATTTCCTCCATTTGTCAAAATTAATAGTAAAATTGTGTACCTTTGAAACTAAATTTGCATTTGAATATCGCTCAGCCATGTTGTGGACTGTACATGTGGCATATTAATTTCCTGAGCAAAATCGAGGGCGAAGAAAATTTATTCTCACACTGAACTTCGACACTTTTTTGCTGGATGGCGGTCTAAAACAGTTTTCCAAAGCTGGACCTTCTACTTCATACCCCGATGCTTAACTTCTATGAAGCTACAGATACACCACCTAAGACATGACGTAGCCTTTGAAGGCTGCTATTTTATCATAAATTTCAATTTCAAGATCAACGTAACTGCAAGTTTACTTCATGCACTGAGGGTGATTATATTAAGCCGTAGCACAATGTCTAGCCACCAACAAAATTTTGGACTATTCAATGATCACATTCATAAATCATTTGCTGTGTTCGGCTGAACGACACCAATCATGGTAAAAATTAAGAAGTATCTTTTCCTGCTATTAAGTAAAGCTGTGTTTTAATTCATGTTCTTTCTTTTTTGCTTTCATTCTTACTTTCCATCGACCAACATCAAGCTTGTGGTTTGAAAGAAGTCAAGAGTGAAAAAAGTGCAAACAGAGAGAAAAAAATTTACAAGAAGGACCAATATATTGCAGTACCACCTATTGAATAAATTTGGGAGTTTTTTTTTGGGGGGGGGGGCTCAGAAATACTCCTGTGTATAGTTTCAAAGCAATTGGCCTAGCCATAACATTCTAACAAGAGGGCTGCGTGGATAGCTTATCCTCAGCTGACCTTGACACTCCACCCATTAAGAGTCCCACTCTGGTCTAGGGTTACCCAAAAGTGTTTGTCTCCATTAAAAAAAAATAAAAATCAGGACTCTGCAGCTTCATCCCCTAGTGAACATTTTGTTTGATCCTTCCACAAAGTACGTTTCAAGTTTGAGCATAATCTGATCTATAAGATGGCTTTGAAAAAGTGCAAAATAGTGAAGAAAACAAAATTTCTTTTTTGAAAAAAAAATAGCATTTGCAGCGCCACAGCTACAAATTAGTGTCTGGGGTAGACTGGCCCAGTCTCGCTCGCATAAAGTCACACTAACATTTAAGGCTTGAGCAGGTAATAGTTGTAGGGCAAGGGCAAAAGTACTGATAGTGAACCAGCGAAGCTGGCGAACGAGACTAGTTGCATCCACAGGGTTCTAACCGCAGCCGACATTTGGCGCGCACCGTAGGATAAACAGTACGGTCAGCCTTCAAGGATGATCATCCAATCAGAGGCCGGCCGTGTCACGATTTTACCTCCATTTGGCAGCAACAACAAGGCAGCATGGCGCTAGATAAACAAAGCAAGCTGACTGCAAGTCCAAGCACATGTGGTGAATCACTTGGTCGCCGAAGTGTGTCTGATGAACAATTGCACGTTCTGAAGTATCTGAGCAAAGACGATCGCATTTGCCGGTCATACAATCGGTGCAGGCAAATAATTATAGCCAACGTATCGTCCTGTGCTTGTGGTCAGCTTTGTCTGTGACCATGTGGCGTGTGGAGTGAGAGCGGTGTGTCGATCGATCAATGCTTCCACTTGCCATTCAACTTTGAAGATATACAGCAAATTGAAGAAAGGAACTTGTGCTATGAAAATAAAAAAAAAATAATTTGTTCCTTTGTTTATGCTTAACTGATGTTGTTACGTTCCCATATTTTTCAATTACGCTTGTAATTGGTAAAATCTTGGCACAGTTTTGATTGCCGGATTGACCTTGGAGGCTGACCCTTGTGTTTTTCCTTCGGTGTGCGCCACCTGTCGGCTGGGGCTAGAAGCCTGTGGATGCACCCAGTTTCGTTCGTCAGCTTCGGTGACTCACCATCAGTACTTTTGACGTTGCCCGCTGGAAGCCCATTGGTGTCAATCTAATATCACTTTTTTTCTTGATATAACAAGATTTTTCTTGTTATAACAACTTTTTTTCTTGTTATAACAAGATTTTTTTCTTGTTAAAACAAGATTATTTCTTTTAATAACAAGATTTTTTCATCGATTTTTGTTTTCAACAACAGGAATTACACAGTACGGACGAATGTTGCTCTCCTTAAATCATCTGCAAACATCACGGGTAAAAAAAAGAGACATATTTCTTAGTCGTTGGTTCCTGTATCAGAATGGAAAACACACCACCCCACCTTTCGCGCGTCTTGGTTCCTCTTTTCTTCTGATGCAAGAACCCAATCCTCTTTGTGGTGTCTCCTTGTCATTGGAAAGTAGTGCAACTTGTATCTGCAACCTAAACGTTTACTCATTTGACGAGCAAAAAATATCAAGCCACTGTGGTCAGCTTGACAACCGTTGTGTGCAATCAGGGTCCTGCAGACCAATATTTCATGCAATGTGAATGCGAATCTATGTAGACTTATCGGACAAAACAGTTCTCAAGTTATAGCACTGAATAGTAAAATTCATGTATGTTGCACTGTGACCTCAGAAATGAGGTCAAGGTCACTCATGTACTAGATAAGCGTGACTTCATGGAGAAATACAGCACAGCATCAAGCATTACAACGCCACCAGTTGAAAAATTAAGGTCTAAGGGTCCCCCAGGGGTATCCCTAAGAAATTTCGAAGCAATTGGCCAAACGCTTTAAGAGAAGACTTTCTAAGATTTGCCCCAAAAATGAAACCAAAAATTCCTGAAAATATTTTAAAAAAAACGACTGAGACCATTTGAACAAACTTGGAAGATAGCCACCCAAGCTGCATTGCCACCAAGTCTGAGGTAAATCTGGCCAGTTGTTTTAGAGCAGTCAAAAATGTGAATTGTGGATGCTGACATGCATGCCGTGAGAGGTTAAGCTTCACTGGCATGCATCGCCACCCTGGTTTTTGAGGTCATGGTAGGCTCCAAGTGATTTTCTTCAAAATATCTCGACAAATCATCGTAAGACTTATAGATGCTTCCATTTTTTTTCTTGTATTCAAATTTCTAACAGAAATGTCATGATATACTGCAGTACAGTCCATGCCCTGTTCCAATGTAATGACGGTATTTTCCAATTAATATACCGGAACAGGGTTGGAACTCTACCTCCTAGGAAATGCCTTGAGGCCGGAGTAAATTTGGTCGAATTTACTGGGCTTCCAGTCCTTTGGCTGCCTGACCATGTTAATCCATTCTTTCCTTCGTTGTTTGTCTCTCTTGTGCAGAAAAATGAAATAAAATTTAATACCTGTTCAGCCTTCTTTTTGAAATACGGGTTATAACCATACGATTATGCGTCATAGAGACGGTATAATTTGATTGGCTTGCTTTGACGAAGTGGGTTTTTTTTTTTTTTTTTTTTTTTTTGGAGAATTACATGTTTCCCCTAAGTGTTGCAGAGACTCTAATTTGATTAGCTGTTTTAATATCAATGTTTGTAAGAACGTAAATGACTGCTTTGCTTGCATCCAGGTAGAGGCGGACATAAATTGCTCCACTATGCATCGCCGAAGCTCGACTGCTGATGGTAGAACACATATTCTCGGCAACGCGTAGTAGAGACTGAAATCTGATTGGTTGGCTCGGCAACGTGTAAGACCTATGCCATAAGGCCCTGTTGGCTTGCGATAGATGGATGACGGATGCCTAACCACCACATAAGCTCACCTGACTGTCAGGTCAGCTGAGCTAAAATTCAATCATTCTTGCTTGTAATGAACAAAAAAAAAAACAGATTTCCGTGCTGATTTGTACCACTTAGAGTGCATTTTTGGCTGTATCTGATAGAAGCCAGGACCATTGCTATATGCATGAGGTATCCCGGTACCATGGTGCAGATCCTCATGATGATTGATACCAAAACATTCCCCATGATTGTCACTCATTGGGATGATGGTTCATCGCTCCTGTTAACCAGACACTCAGAATAAATCCTTCTTTATATGATTTACACACTTTTGGCCATGAAATACAAAATAAGTACCTACGATTTTAATGTAATATTACTATATTGAGAGGAATGTTGCATTGAAGGGGGCTCTAAAATATAAAAGGATTTTCTCCAGGATTTTTTTTAACATTTAATGCTGCAAAAATGAACACGTAATGTAATTATTTTTAGTGACTTGGACTTTGAATACTATGACAACAAATAACTGCCATTTGGCCAAAACTATAAAATTGATTCATGTGTCAATATAGGAGCTCCAAGAATGACTATGATAACCAACACATTTACATTATTCGCACATGATTGTAAAAATTGTACACGCAAATGAAACGGAAAAAAACTGTATGATTAATCCCCCGTTTTAAAAATAGCCCTTTACATGCATTTAAAAAATCCATTTTTAAAACATTCTATATTTAGTAACATATTATGGTATCTGTGTTTAATAACAATACGGTCTATGCATAAGTTCACCAAGCGGGAAAACCCCGGCAGTTGTCCCATTACGAAAGAGAGGCATGCAGGCTGATTTTTTGCTACCAGATGGCGCGCTGTTCACCTTCTCAAACGTGGTCACGATAATGCATGACGGCAGACAATAATCTTGTTCGTGTCAACATGAACAGAAAAGCAGGAAATGGACCAAATACAGGAGGTGTATAGAAGTTTACCGTTGTGGATCGTTGGCGGAGGGAGTACAGAAAGCATTGATAGTTAGAACGTTGAGTTGCAAAGCGAATTATCATGGTAGACCACCACTGACTGTTGTGTAGTGGGCTGTTATGACTATATGTTGAACGGTTGATACCAGGAAGAAACGTCAAACTGACAAGTATCAAAAATAAAACTGCCGCTTTATTAATTCCATCAACTGATATTCCTTGTCTTTCAAATACTTTTTCAGCCACCTAAGATTCTGTTTTTCGAAGAAATCATGCTCCGTGTTTCACTCCTCGTTACTTGCTGCATTCAGTAGTGCTGTAGCCTATGCGGTAAGTCTGAGTGGCCCGCAAATTACCCAGAAACCTGTGCGCGCCTGGCTCTGACATCGGAATCTCCGCTGGGGTTTCCCCGCTTGGTGAACTTATGCATAGACCGTATTGGAATGCGTCAAGTTTTTGTTTTTGTTTTTTTTTTTTAATTTTTCATCTGAAAAAACTGGTAGAAAGTGTCTTTGAGTGGATTAACTGTACAACAAATACGAGGCAAATAAACGTACAAATGATTGATGTTCGTGTTCCTTCCAGGCATGCCCATGGTGTCGGGTGTTTTGCCCAGTGAATTTAACCCAATTTCATGAATCTGCAGATTTGCCTTGAGAGTTCATTTTACCTGAGCAAAACAACTCATTCAGCTACGAAATGTGGTAAGTACTACTACTTTGAAGTCTCGTGGTACCCTACTCAGGTACCGTAATATAGTTTCTTGATTGAATCTGACATGTTTTTTTTTTTTTTTTTTTTTTTTCGAAATTAATCAAAGACACCAAATAATTACAACACAAAATCAGCGATATATGGCATAGTTTACCTCTTTTGTGTGTTGACCAACCGTCTGTATACGGATCATGTCTGTTCATGGACTTTTGCCGTAGGCCTTATATGTCTGACGGTTAACATTATTATTCGTCTTTATTGTGCGGTCTGTGTCCTCAGCCTCTCAACATCAAACTGCGGTAGAGTTACAACTCAATTCCGTATGTACACTTAAATGGCCATTCATATGGTGGGATTGTGAGATAAGGTTACAATAGTACTCTTGTCAGGAGGCCGAGGAAACCATAAACGTGGCGCACCTGGATATACATTGAGATATATAATTGCGTAATGTGAATTAAAAAGGCTACAATGCTAGCAGATAGATATAACATTCCAAATAAATGACCTTACAGTTCTTATCAATTGTTCATATTGTACATATTTCCTTTTCATGCAGATCGACTTGGTACATCTGCTGGATTCATAGACGTATGTACGAAACTTATGGAAAAACAGTCCTGGCTTTTTGGCTAACCAGATCAAGCGGATGAGAAATTAAAGAAAGCACTTCTAGCTATTACGCTTCCTGAAACTGTACATGACAGTTGCAATGTCAGTATGGATGACTTGGGGGTGGGTGGGTATGGCCATGGCAGCTGCTAGTCCCTCAGCCGCCACTATGGGTAGATCATGTGACAACTAAATAGTCCCGGGGCCAAAATGTTCCATCACTGGCCCTAACTGAGAGGTTGTGGCATCCATGTATGTATTCCGTGATGGTAAAGGAACCCAGTTGCGTGACAGAGAGGTGATACAGTATGCATTATCATAGAAAGCCATTTGTTGGTGAGGAGAACGGGCCACCGGGAACACTGCCCATGCCAATGCCTAGGCATAGAAAAGTATAATCTTTCCACACACTTTTCTGGCAAGGACCCAGGACTCTATAAACAGTTCAGCTTATCTGTGTTGTTGTAAGCTCAAGCATTGTTAGACGCATGCAGAGCTAGTCCCAAGTATGTAATTTGTTGTTGCTGTTGCAGGATATATTTCTTTGAAGTTTAAAGGTATGTTTAACTTTCAAAAAGGTTTATAACTTTGGAGACATTGTCTTGAACCCGACGTTGGGTTCCTTAATGTAAAATATCATCCATGTGCAGCAAAAATCCAAGTGTAATTCATTTAACAGCTGAGTGTAAACCTGTCGGCAGGCCAACGGGCATATTGCTTACCCGAACAGTACCGTTGCAAAGCGAAGTTTCTTCCCTTTGTAACGTATTCCTCTAAAACCGTTTGTACGCTTGATGTTCCGTCAAATGGAGAAAGGCGTCCTGATTATGTAACTTTGTATAACATGTGTCCTTATTGATCTTTGTGAGGGCGTTGTTGATCACAGGTGAATAGAAGGGTGGTGGTTGCAAGAACGACGTCACCGATGGGAGATCGTAGATATGATGTATTGGTCCGCCTTCTAACTGCTTGGGGGGATGGGGGTGAGATAAATCTCATAGGATGATACCAAAAAGTTAGTAGGCTCTATAACACCATTCTGTAAATAAATATCTATATAAATAACCTAGCACATCAGGAGAGAATCCCTTGTGACACGGTGTTTAGGTATAAATCCAGCTTGATGTTTGAATTCAAGTCCCTCTGCGATGAGACTGTTCACTGTGGAACAAATAATCTTGTGTTGGGTGATTTGTGGTATAGCCCGACTTGGTAAGGGGGATTATCGAGAATGAATTGGAGCATCGTCTAAGCAAAAAGTTTGTTTTTGGAACAGAGGGTTCTCACTGTCTCCTTGTCTGCTGATTTTCTTATATCTGTAGATGGAGTCTCATCAATTGTGTCAACATCTAGGTGTAGATTAGTATCCGGATCTGGAGCCAGTGGAACTGAACATGATGTATCTATTAGTTGCAGAGTGAGACACTCTACAGGGATGGATCAGACTTGCATGAGGAACAGACCCTTCAGTTCCATTAATATTTCCGTCAAATTCAGTTATGATCAACATCATAAATATGATTTCCATCATGATATAACACGACAAAGTTGATTCTTCATTCAAAGTATTAAGGAATACACCCTTAAGTGTTGTGTTGTAAACTTGCAAAGGTCGCCAGTGGCGCAAATCAACTCCCTTACCTTTCAAGTACTCTGTTCCTTACTGTAGATAATCGATAGGCTGAGGTCCACATAACAAAACGTTCAATCAGTTTTTTTTTCTTTAAACGGCTAACTGAGGGTTTTAGAGATCTCCATAAAGCTCACAAGGTTTATGCATTATCCAGATACAAAGGTAACGTAAACATTACCTGGAAAACAACTTGGGAAGTACTAAATAAAACTAAATTAAAACAAATTTTCCCACATTTTCTTTGGAGTAAATGGAGAAATTATTACGGATAATAAATCAATTGCCTACAATTTAAAAATATATTCCTGGTATTGATCCCAAACTTGATGCACCGGTAGATGCCGCTTATACCGATGGTTTTCGAAATTACTTCATGTATCTGTAAAAACACAATTCCTCTTTCCAACCTATTACACGGGACACAGTCATTAAGTTAATTAATGCTAAAACCCGAAATCAAGTAGTGGGCATCATGGAATTTCAAGCTACCAAATTTGTGAAACAGCAATTAGTGAAACATTAACACTTAGTTTTAATCAATCCATTGCTACTTGGGCTTTACCTCACAGGTTAAAAGTACCTGAAGTCAATCTCATGCTACAAAAGGGCGATAGAGACCTGTTTGATAATTCTAGACCAATTTTCCCCTTTTCAATTTTTTTTTCAAAAATATTTGAAAAAAAGTGTGTTTGACCTATTTAATGAACAATTCAAAAAGTCACCCTTTGTATTTCAACCATCAATACGGGTTCCGTTACTGGTGCTTACACTGGTATAGTATTACGCTTTGGTAATTTATTCCTCACTTAGAAAATTACGGACGAAAAATGGCACAATTTAAATACATATACGTCTTCCTGCCTTTGCTAAGATGTTGACTTTGATTTTCTGCATTACTAGTTATTTCATAGAACTGATAACTTTTAAATGAGGAAAACTAAATACTTGAATTGAAATGTGTAATTGTAGCAATCATAAAGGCCTATAAGATAACATTTGAAAACAGGGTAATTTGTGTCAACCAAAAATTTGGCCCGTGATGGCAATTCAGTTAAAGGTGCACAGGGGTATGTGTTCCCAGTTTACTTTAGGCCTATTTTGGATTCAGGCCAACTCACAGTGAGCCAAATATATGTTATAGGCTACATTACTTCGCATTTTACCGATTTCGGAGAGATTTTGAGATAGCCTACATTCATTGCTTTGCCTTATATAATCAAGACAAGTGACGAGAGCATTCTAGTTAATCAATTGTGTAAAAATATATATACAAAATGAAAGCCTAGGTAGAGATTGTAATAACCCTGTCCTTGGCTGTTCCTGCAAATATTGTAGGCTGTTTGGCCAAACTCCTGCACGAACCAGCCCTGGTCTTTGTTGAACCCTATGCAAATGGGCAAAACAATGAAATAAAATCTATTGTAACGACAGTGCCGGCTCAAATTGTGATTCTGTCGAATCAAAATCGACGTTATCATTATGTACATGTAAAAACATCGGAGTTCTCAGATTCAATGGCGAGTGACGGGATCGAATTTCGAATAGGATAAAATTTGGAACCATCCCCTAATTGTGTTACCTTGATATTGGCCACGATTTGCCATAAATGTGCACGTACGAGATTGCTCTCGTGAAGTCTATACCGTGAAGTTTTGTGCCCTAGTACTTTGGTGCAAAATCAAGGCAAAAACAAGACGTATATATGCCAAAAATAGTGCATCAGGCCAAAAAGGCAAGAAACGTGCATACACTGTAGTAAAATTTTTCCTTCCTGCTGTGAAGCTGTCCGTTCGAAATTCGATGCTGTTCACAAGCAGAGCAGCGTCAAAGTATTCTACAAAAATATTGAAGGAGCGATTATGTATTCGTTTTCAAAATTTTAGTTGATAAGTATGCCAGAACTGTCGGTAAAGATTTTGTTTATTCGATGATTTTCAAAATGCTTTCTATTGTGTATGGCATAAGCGGTTATTCTTTAAGTATCAATTCAATAGATTAATGTTTATAATCATACATACTGTAAGTCGGGGACTCAAGTTCAATAATACGATGGACTCTCAAATAATATAACTCTATTCAGAGTGTAAAACAAGGATGTGTAACGAGCCGGACTTTATTAAGTTGATAAAAACAAATGATTTCCTTTTTATGTGGATTGCGATATTGGGGTTTTTGAAAGGAAAAAGGTTATCTACCTGCTCTATGCTGATAATATGATATTGCTATCCCACAGTGAACAAGGAAACCAAAATTGCATCAATGTGCTGAGCTCGTTTTGTAAGATTGGAATCTAAGTGTAAACATTATAAATCAAAATTAAGATTTTTAATAAAAACGATATAAAAGGTAGAAAGCTAGAGAACGTTTATATTTGATGATTATGAGCTACAAGCAGTGATTCAATACACATATCTTAGGATTGAAATACTTGCATCAGGCTCCTTTCATGATGGAATCATATCAATGTGCGGTGAAGCACGCAAGGCTTTTGTGAGATTTAAGCGTGTATTTAGAGATGTCAATGTTACTGTTGAGATGAATTTATATTTGATAAACGTATGACCCCATTATTGGTATATGCTTCAAATATTTTATGGGCTTACACGATAATCACATGCAAGTCAATTACAATCAGTAGTCTGTAAATAAGCGAACTGACTCATTTGCATTTGATGATCCCGAAATCCTGGATACTAATTGGTCGATAATGGTCAAGTGACCACTCTCTGTGTACTCATGTTGCTGTCTCCTGACTGTATAAGAGCGTTCAAGTAACCAGAGAGCGAGGAAAGGAGAGGATTCAAGAAATTAAAAAAAAAAAAAAACGAGAATGTAACGTTTCACATGTGAGCAGATCTTTGCCATTCTTCTTTCCGTGACACAGGTTTTCCAGAGCCCCCCTTTTAGCGCTCAATGATGGGCCAAAATTAAAACTGAGGCGTCACGTTCAAAATCCCTGTGTACTAGATGGGGCCCCGGAAAGGCTTTTTTCTTTTATTATTGAAATATCTGTACATAGCCCCACAGATAAGGATACATGCTTTATTTCCAGGTATTCGTTTATCATTTATCTAAATAATTATGGAAGTCATCATATCAATAAAGATAAAAGCTACGTTGTCCTAGTTCCATCTTGATAGTTGAAGCTAGTTAATAGTTCAACCCTGTTATCTAGTATGGAGCATAATGGGATAAAATGCATTGTGTTACAACATATTTTAATGTTAGACCTCTCGGCTACAATGTATGCAATTGCATCAATACTTTTACCTTGGTATTAGAAGTTTATCTTTCTATCTGATTCCAAAATCACAGTGTCATCTGCCAACGACTTTGTTGTTTTTCGTTTTATCTTCTTTATTTTCATACAAAATACAGTACGAAAATGATGTTTTGAACTGAGTACGGTGTTATTAAAGCATAAGGAAATTAGAGCAAAAGTGTCAATTTTTGTTGAGCAACCATCACACCACAAGTCGCATGTACATGGTAGAAGGTAAGGTTTGTTGGTATACAGGGGTACGCATTTCATCAGACTTTTGCCATTTTTCTTTCCGTGATACAGGATTTCCAGAGCCTCATTTAGCGCTCAATGAAGGGCCAGAATTAAAACTAAGGTATCACACCCGAGCTCCAAATGTATTAGATGGGACCCCGGAAGATAAGCATACATGCCTTATGCCAAGGTATTCATTTATCATTTATCTAATTAAGTAGGTAAGTCATCACATCAATAAATAGTAAGATAAAAAGCTATGTTGTACTAATTCCATCTAGATAGTTGAAGCTTGTTAGTAGTTCAATCTTGTTAACTGCTATGGAGCATAATTCGATACAATGTATGTGTTACAACATATTATTATGTTAGACCTCTAGGTTACCATGTGTGCAATTGCATCAATACCTTTACCTTGGTACTGTATCAGACGTTTATCTTTCTATCTGATTCTAAAGTCAAATTGTCATCTACAACCGAATGGGGGGGGGGGGGGCGCACAGGAATACAATATGAAAATGATGCTTTGAACTGAATACAATGTAATTAAAGCATAAAGAAATTAAATCACGAGTGTCAATTTTTGATGAGCAACCATCACGCCACAAGGCGCAGGTACACAGCGGGAGAGCAGTTTTGTTGGTATATATGAGAAGGTGGTTATACCAACTGAGAATACATTTACGCCACATTTGTCCACAAAACTGACATTGGAAGTACAATGCCAGAAAAAAAATTGGTAGCTAACTCCATAATTTAGTTCCCGGCATGAACTGACTCTTCAACAAGCACCAGTTTCTGGTACTTGCACAAACTACATGTATGTGCTGGGGGGAACCAATACCAACCTAACGAAATTTAGTTTTCTAATTTTGACCACCAGCATCGCGCGACAAGATTAAAGGGTATTCTGCGAGAAGTGGGACACCACTATCAGAAAGTGGGGAAGTTTGAAAGAGTGATTTTGATTAAGTTAAAGGTCCTATTGATTGACCATGTTCAAATTTGATACACGGGTGACTCATGGGTTGTTCTCACCGTGCAAGGCGCTTGAAGAAATGGCTGTAAAAATAATACTTTTATTCAAATTTTCATTTTAAAAACTAACTGCGCCTTCAATCGTCGCTTTCCGTTCATTCCCGACACCCACAAGGCGCGAAAGGCTAGTGACGTCACAAACGCAACATTGCTGGCTGACGGGGAAGCCTCCGGCCATGATTGCGAGCTCTGGCACCAGGCAGGTAAGTGTCACTAGGTTTAAACGTATTTTATTCACCCTTCATCAACAGGATATATTTCAAATGCATGTAGAAATCTTCATTTACATTTTTGTTCCCGCCCATGATGGGCCAGTGTGTTGCTGTTAATTGTAGCAATACAAGTTCTACAGATTGTTTACATTCGCCCCAAAGACCTGAAGCTACGTGCCGTGCAGTCAAAATTTACAACGACAAGTGGCAAGGCACTGGATACCGATGATCGATCTAACCTATGTAGCGAACACCTTGTGGAAAGTGACTTTCATTTGTCAAATATGACGATGCTTAGGATAGGTTGGCAAGAAAAAAGGTACTTCTGTTGCCAAATGCGGTCCCATCGCTGGACAATGGAGGAATTCATGGGACTGGTCAAATTAGGCATTACTCATTAAACCAGGAACAGTGATTCTTTTTTTTTCTCTGCAGTATTTACAAATTAATCTTCAAAGTTTTCATTGCAGCAAAATAGAGGTGTAGTATTCTATGACTGTTACAATGTACATTGTATTGCATTATAATCGATCGAATGTCACTATTGAAACTCCGGTGTGGGATGTTGTTACAAAGTAACATTGTAACAAAACTTTAATGGGTGGAAAAGATGGACAGACAATGACCGATCTTGTTCCATGCCCGGGTCAAGGGTTGAACAGTCTATAACAGTTTGAGCTAGCTGACCACTGTAACACGTTTATCCAATTACTGCTGTATATTACGGAGTGTTTCATCCCATTACCAGATAACACTCTTTTGGAGAGTTACTACATTCACGCCTCATGCACGCCGCTGCCGTGACCATTTCATTTTTTCAGTCATGTACCACTGTTTGTGACAGTGCACAGTCAGCTCCCAATAATGGGGTGTACAAGATTCCATCCCATTGTACCTTTGTCGTTACTATGGAAGCAGAAAATAAGTCAGTCACAAGAAAATATTTACCATTGTTACATGATGGATCTGAAATAAAGGATATCATAAACACGTGTACTAATGACGATATATACGGAAACGTACATTACTGCCCTCCAAGGGGTTACTGCAGGGAAGGGGTGCCGATATTGAAAGCTATTCATATATGCACGCTTACATTTAATCATTCATACACCATAGAGAGGGGAAGGGAAAATTAACTGTTTGTTCAGACTTTTATATACCGCAGGCGTAGGCCGTAGCTATGTTTATGGCGTGAATGCTAAAATTTGAAACACTACAAGACCTGGCCCATCCTGACACAAATTCCAATTTATTGCATTCATACTTGTTCCTATTGAATGAAATCTGGTAATTTTTATGGGAAATGTCATTGCCTAGACGGTGCCCAGACGGTACCCGGATGGCAAGTTGGGGTCGTCTGGGTGTACTACGGTTGCAATCCGTGATATGCTGGTGACGCTGGGGTTCTGCGCTTCCCCTCATGCGTGTAAACCTAATTGATCTGTTCCTCTGCTGCTTCAGCTTTTATTATTAATTCTTATTCATCCTCGTCAGACCACATAAACGAAAAACCAAATGCAGACTCTCCAGTGTAATTATGCTCTGTTTTATCTGCCATGACTCTTAGCAAACTGAAGGCAATCTGGCTTATAACACATGCACTATAGCCAGCGGGTTGCGTTTGTGACGCCAGTAACACTATCCCACATCGGGCTATGATCGGAGAAAATTCGCGCGCTTTCCTGTCGCAAATGTGGCTCACTTGTGGAGCTAAAATCAGTATTCGAAAATGAAATTTAACATTTTGGTTTTCAGATATCATATTTTACCACCCTAAACACCAACTTTCTAATTTGTGGTAGCCATTCTATCAAGAGGACCTTTAAAACAAATCTTCTACAGCACTGTTGGGCCAATCAATTTGAAATTGCATCTGGATACTATACTTTGTATGAGAGCAAGACTTGCTCACGACACGGTTGACTTTTACCTGACCTTCCACAGTACCACTTACACAAATTTTATCGGTCATGTGATAACTTGAGAACCATTTGAACATAGGACTTGGAAATTAGGTTGTTCATCTCTTTATGCCAGACTTAGATAGTGCTCGACAGACCTTGACCACAATGCCAAGGTCACAGGTTCACACGTGCATTTTTCTGTTCAACTAATAACTTGAAAAGTATTTCAGCTAGGACTTGGGTGTTGCACATGCTGGTGGTACTGTGTAAAGATAAGACTTAGACAGTAAACGGCTGACCTTTGTCTCATTTTCAGTGCCACAGGGTGACCAGTGTGATGAATTTCTAGGTCCGTTGAGCTCAGGCTGTTGACACAGCCCTCTTGTGGTACCTATTGTTAATTATTTTAGTTCTTATTGGAGGCAAATCTTTAAAACTTACTCCAGAGCTACTGATCAGATTCATTTCTAACTTTATAGAAGTACACTGCAAGAGTGGATTTCTATCAAATTTGGTAATTACAAGATCCTGGGATTAATTTGGGTGGGGGTGGGGTTTTTTTAAGACGGCAAAATCTAGAATTTAGTTACTTCAACTTCTCTGAAAATGTTTCGCAGACTCACCTGAAATTTGTTAGCAATGTGCTTCTAGGGAGATTTAACAGACAATGTTTAATGACTATGTCATAGCCCAGACGGCATTCGTCTTCAGCATGTACTCTTTCAGATTTAAAGAAAACTCAAGATATACATGGTCACTAGGTCTTCTGGCAGCAACTTCCACTCTGTCAGTAGCTGCTTACTGATAATTTCAATGCAGGTTCTGTGTATGTATGGATCTTGATAAATATTGTTCCAGGCAAACTCACATTGCCAGTTAATTGTTAATTGTTAATTAATTGTTAATCTTAGTAAAAATGCCTTTCTTGACCATGCTCATTATCCTAACATGCTGCATAGTATGCCAGTTGAGACACTTAATTACTTCAAAGTTTTAAGTTGCAACATACAAGGTACCTTTTAGTAAGGTGTTGTAGTTGATGGCAGATGTTGTTGTAAATTTCATATGATGGTGTAGCCTTGGCATGATTTAAATGAAGGTGTGCTGCAAAAGGTTGCCTAAATTCTACTTCCATGTGGATACCCTGTGTAATGGGATGGATCTGGCATAATTTGTTCTGAAACCATTCGTGGATGTCAATATACCAGCCTTTTGATTTGCCAAAATTGATGTATGGTCAGAAATGTTGATCATCAAGGTCATGAAGCCACGTTTTCAGCTTGTTTTTTTGCCACACAGTACTGTATAAACTCTTCGTGTACAACCACAATCCTCTGGGCAACTATGGCAGATATATGCAGAGCTCTATCTTATCTTTTGGTTGGCTTGTAAACCTTGATAGAGTCATCAAACTGTTTTTCCATGTTCCGAAGGAAGAATAATCTTTTGTTGTAAGACATAGTGACTTGAATAGCATATGTCTTCACTATTCCTCATTAAAACTAACACTTGACAAGACAAAACATGTTTTTATGAACAGTAATCCATGATGTCGTCTGCTATGAATAGCATTATACACAGTTAATGATCATTACTACAGAATGTAATCCATTAAGCTGGACAATGTTGCAATTTTGGTTTTTATTGTCATATTTTCACATTTTAGTCTGCAGCTATGTCATAACCTGCAGAAACTTCTACATATTGATTCACTAGTTCTTGACTTAATTCAGAATTATCTCAGAAGAGCAATTTACTAGTGATATCAGCCATGTTGATCCCCATGCAACATTGAGATAACAAAGTATACAGTATGTCCACGTTTTCTATACAAACTTCAAATTGTCTTGATCAAAAACATAGTCATGCGGAAATGCTAACACACACTTTCCCATGCTTTCTACAAAAGGTGCCATTCTAAGAGGGTCTTAGTATTCTGCACATCCAAGTTACAATTTTGTGGGCACATATGCTTCTACTTAGTGTCTTCCTTCTTCCTTTGCTCATGCTGTATTTATGACATACAATTTCCACACTGTGGGGATCTGGAAAGCTTATCACTGGCAAACACGCTAGCATATCAAGATCATGTTGGTGCTTATTGTCTGCCTAAGACGTCTGTAACATAATGGGTGTCCATGATAGAAATTATAGTTTATACCCTTTAGTCCATGAGCTGAGGGCCTAATTTTGACCAATTGGTACCATCTGAGGGCACCAAATTTAACAATGCTTTTTTGATTGGTGTATGTCTCAGGAACTCAAAACAGGATGATGGACTTTTCTGCGGCGAAGCTTTCAGTCAGTATACGCAATTTAATATATGTATGCTATTTTACATAAAAGGTGAAACATTTCTGCTTTGTGATCCGTTTGATGAGTATACATATCACAAGGCAAAAGTTAGCAAGATTTGAATCACAGTTTGTTAATTGAAATGGAAACTTGAGAAAATGGAGGTGCTAATCAATTTTAATAAATGTGCAAAGACTGCTAATCATTGCTAATCAATATAGATTTATAATACTGAAAGTGCTAAACATTGTCGAATAAGGTAACATGAACAGGTCAATATATGCCTCATCCAAACAACTGCTTATCAACTTTTAGGAACTTTCATACACTGCTAAACAATGCTAATCAATATTTATTCATGGTAAGGAAAGTGCCAATCAATAAGACAGTCTCACTGTTTGGAGAAGTTGGAACCGATAGACAAGCTAGGGTTACCCATTTGCCAAGCGCAGGTAAATGGCGGGAGTAACTATGACTCTCTTAAGTCACTACGTCCGTCACTGTCTTCTCTCGGAGGCTACGTGGCACGTGAGGGTCGGGGACTCGGCTGCTTTAAGGTCATCTGGTTCCGTGACTGGAGGGCTGGTAGTCGGGAAGCAAAAGGTGTCTTGCAAACCTACATGATGAAAACATACGAAGAGTATAATACGTCATGTATCCGGGACCTGGGACCCTTAAAACCAGGCTGCTCGCATTACAGGCGGAATGCGACAGATCGTCACATCAAGACCGCTACGGACCGGGTGTGGGACAAGGTTGACCCGAGTCCGGCGCAGGCCATTGGAAAAGCCTCCGAGCCATTGGGGGTGCCTGTGCGACGATCAACCTCCCGGCAAACCCTCGGCCGGCCTCTCCGAGGGGACCCAGACAAGGTGGAAGAGCCGCCAAAACCAAAAAGGAAGGAAGTGCCGTCCACACGAGTCACGAGATCAATGGCCCAACGGGGGAGGGGAGCATTGGCCGACCCAATGAACTCCAACCCAAGACCTCGGGTCTCCAACCCCAAAAGGGGAAGGAGGAACGGGGCGGTCTTGGAGCAGACCCAGACCCTAAATGACAAACAGTCTGTGACAAGGCGAAACCCGACCACTGAGTAGTCTTCGGAAGAAGTTGTGCCTCAAGTGGGGGGAAGACCACTTGGAGTAGAATCCAACCATCTCGGGGGTTCGAAACAAGGGGCCACAGCAGCTACTCAAGGAGTAGAATCCAACCAACTTGGGGGTTCGAAAGAAAGAGAAACTGCAACCCTGGATCAGACCCAGTCCGACAATCAGTCTGAGACAGGAGAAAGCCTGACCACTGGGGAGTCTTCGCAAGAAGTTGAGCCTCAGATGGGGGGAAGCCCTCTTGCAGTAACCAACCACCTCGGGGTTACGGACCAAGGGGCTGTTGTCGAGGAAAGAATAGAATTGAGGAAAGGGGAGATCTTCCCAATCCGACACGAGACAGGACGTCCGCGACAATGGTAGAGCCGTCACCGCTCCCGCCACCCACAACGACATAAGTGACAATAACACCGTCACGGATGTCCGGGTGGAGGGATGCCTCGTGATTGTTACGGTACCCTTCAGACTCGTAGGGTGCAAACATTGCAACGAGGCATTTATGTCATTCCCTAAGATGAAAGAACACTATGCGGAGAGACATAAAGGGTTCTCAGTTCTCGCCAAATGCCCGAAATGCGAGAGAACAAATGAAAGTTACAACTCAATACGCATACACTCTGGTTTCTGCAAGGGACCAAATATGCCGCTGACACGACAGAGCCCAAGACCATTCAGGTGCTCAGTCTGTCAAGAAGGATTTAAGAGCAAATCCGGATTAGGCCAACATGAGCGGCACCGCCACCCGGCGGAGAGGAATGCGAAGAAACTCGCAGAAAGGGCAAAAACAGATGAAGGGCTGAAGGCTACGAAGTTATGGAGTGTAGCCGAACTAGAGACCCTAGTTCAAATAGAAAAGGCGAACCCCGGGGTTAAGCACATAAATAAACTTATTCAAGAAACGATCACGAATAAGACACTGAAACAAATCAGTGTAGTACGTCAAAGACCGGACGTACGAAAAGCAGTACAGGGACAAGGAGAAACAGGGACAAGGAGAACACTGCTTGAGTCTGAAACCGATCTGCCTGAGAACAATCACGACTCAGAGGGCCCTAATGAACAGCAGGACCCAAGCCAGAATGTCGAGATCTCAGAGCCTCAGACCGAAAATGTGCTACAAGATCTGACCCCAGCCCGAGAGGCCTTCAGACCTTCATCGGACCCGAACGATCGTAGCCCCAATGATAACACCATTGCGAAGCTAGACGAAGCGCTAACCCTTCTGGTCGAAGCGAAGGAAGAGGGATGGACCAAACTGATGTCAGTGAAGGCAGAAGTGAGGGACACTCTCGCGGCTAAGTCTAGAGAGGAAAGGGAGAAAGGGAGACAGAAACGCACTAACGTGCGCCAAAGGAACCCTAGAGCCCTAAGAGCAGCTAACCGTTACGGCGCCAACAAAAGAGCAGGCGAATATCGTAGGATACAACACCTCTACGAGCGTAACAAAGGTGAACTATTCAATCAGATTGTGTCAGGGAAGGAACAGGACAACCATACATGCCCATTGGACCCTGACCAGGTAGAGTCCTTCTACCGAGAAAAACTAGAACAACAAGGGCAACTCGCTGATCTGAATAGATACCCAAAAGCTGCTCCGGCAGACAACGCCTCTTTGATTAGTCCAATCTCGGTCAAAGAGATGAAGACTGCCCTCTCTAAAGGCAAACGCAACCCGGCAGCAGGACCAGATGGTATCACCCTCGGGTCGATTAGAGGGTAGGACCCATCAGGAGAGAAGCTCAGCAAATTGTTTCGTGCTGGCTGTTGGCAGGGAAGGTACCTGACGATCTGAAAGGGAACCGTTTGATCTTGCTCCCTAAGGATGACCCGTCATCCACAGACGTCAACAAGTGGAGGCCTATTACCATCGGTGAGAACCTTCTCAGGCTTTTCACTAAGGTAATAGCGGCGAGACTTTTAACATCAGTACCGCTGAATCCCAGGCAACGGGGGTTCATTCCAGCCGCAGGTTGCATGGAAAACTTATATTTGCTGACGCGAATCATTGGCGAAGCCAAGAAGGAAAAGAGAAAACTAGCCGTAGTTTTCTTGAACATGGCGAAAGCATTCGACTCCGTGACCCATAGCCACCTTAAGGAAGGTCTCAAAAGATGCTCGGTCAATAACCACATCATTGACCTGGTACTTAACTTGTACACCAATGCCAGGACAGCCTTTTCCGTCGGAAAAGAGCAGACGCGTGAAGTCCAGATATTAAGGGGCGTCAAACAGGGCGACCCCCTCAGTCCCATCCTATTTAACATAGCGATGGACCCCTTGATATCGGCATTGGAAGCATCTCCTGGTGGCTACAGGATCGAAAAGACTGAAATGGGAAGCGAAATCAGTGCTATGAGCTTTGCCGATGATCTTGCAGTCGTGTCCTGTGACTCTCGTCACATGCAGAACAAGTTTAAGATCGTCGAACAGTTCTGCAAGGACACAGGTCTCGCCCTGAACGTGAAAAAGAGTATGGGCTTCTTGCTAACGCCAACTAAAGACTCGTACGTTGTTAATGAATTTGAGTCGGCGTGGAAGATAGCTGGACAGACCCTACATCTGATTCACCCGGGAGAAGCTGGAAAGTACCTCGGTGCTAAGATCGATCCAGCTAGGGGAATTCGATCCGGTAACCACCACCAGTGGTTATCAGAAGTAGCAGAAAAACTTGGCAGTTGCAAAAGTCTGAAGCCGTCGCAAAGACTGGACCTTCTATACAACTACGGACTACCGAAACTGACTTACCCATTGTCCTTGGAGAAACCTTCGCTAAATCTCTTAAGGTCTCTAGATAGAAAGATCAGGACAACCGTGAAGCAATGGCTTCATCTGCCACAATGCACAACTGATGGCTCCCTCTACTCGAGGAAAGCTGACGGAGGACTCGGCATTCCGTGCCTCGCTAAAACCATACCTGTGCTCATGGTAAAGAACGGCTTGCGAATCCTGCACTCCGAAGATGAACTTCTGAAGAGGGCAGGAAGGCACTGGGGAGTGGCAGAGGAGATTACCAGAGTATCGACCAGGTACAAGATAAAATCTCCAAATCTAGATAGACCCGCCAAGTGCTACCTCGGCGGTGAGAAATGGCGTAAGGACATATTCAAGGAATGGTCCAACAAGGGAAGTCAGGGATGTGGAGTTGCCCTTTACAAGGGTGACAAAATTGGGAACGGCTGGCTGAAAGACAGTCACGTATTCACGGAAGGCAAGAGAGTGAGGGCAAACCAGCTCAGGACTAACACATACCCGTGTATGGAGGTCCTGGGGCGAGGAAGAAGCGACCGCACAAAGGCATGCCGGCGCTGTTCCTGTCCGAATGAAAGCTTGGCTCATATCATAGGGCAGTGAAACCAGCAAGAATCCGGCGCCATAACAAACTAGTTGGGGTCTTGAAAGACGCCATTGTCAAGCGTGGCAACTGGCGTGTGTTGGTCGAACCCACTCTCAAGCTTGAAGACAACATCCGTCTAAGGCCCGACCTCATAACCTATAACCAATCCACGGCGGTAATCCTAGACCTTACTGTCCGATTCGAAACAGACGCCTCGGCCCTCAAGAGAGGCTACGACAGTAAGGTTGCCAAGTATACCCGATGTGGAGACGTAGTCAAACAACTTACCGGGGCCACAACGGTGAAAGTCCATGGTCTGGTTCTTGGGTCTCGTGGTGTGTGGCCATCATTCAACGAAAAACCCTTGGCAGACCTCGGGTTGGACAGAAAGAACTTACGGACAACCTTAGCACAGAGAGCTCTCCTGAGCTCTCTGGACATACTACGTATCCACAACAGAGAAAAATGGTTTTCCAGGTACGATCCAACTTACCGATGACTCTTGATGTAGAAAAATGTAGAGAAATAGGGAAAAACCGAAAGATCCTAAAGCCAGAGGGTCCGCCAGTTTTCTCCCCGGGACAGTGGGGATGTATCCCAATGGTTACAAAACCAGGTTGCCGAAAACAACAGGCCCCTACCCCGTCGAGTTGCATATAGACGGGTAGCGGAGTAACATCAGCCAGGCGAGAAAGATGGTGGACAGCGCACGTGCCGCTATAAGTACGAAACGAGAGACTGATCAGTTTCTCCTACCAGTAGCCAAATGCCTCGTCATCTAATTAGTGACGCGCATGAATGGATTAACGAGATTCCCACTGTCCCTATCTACTATCTAGCGAAACCACAGCCAAGGGAACGTGCTTGGGATAATTAGCGGCGAAAGAAGACCCTGTTGAGCCAAACCATCCAGAAAATTTCTCTCTTTCATTGTAAAGATGTTACAATGTTTGTCAGTAAATTTTCTTAATTTATCACTCACTTTATTTTCTGTCTGGTTCGTATCACTAAGGCAACCTAAAAATAATTTATATTTGCAACAACACCAGGTGATATACAAATATACAAATATCCCATATAATGAAGCAAGAAGGATCTGTTCAATTGTTGAAAATACAAATAGAAAAGTAACGCGTCTGGATGAACTGGGAAATTTTCTAAAAGCCAGGGACTACCCAGATTCACTCATTTCAATGGGTATTCAGCGAGCTTTAAGTGTAACACAAGAGTCATTAAGAAAGGACCGCAAAAATCACAAGGGGGACGACAAATATCTGATCATGATCACATGATACAATCCTAACAATCCAGTGATAATACCATAAATACGTGAAGCCCTTAAAATCTTGGCAATGGATCCCTCACTTGGAGAAATATTTAAAAATCTGAATTTTACTTCAAGTCAAAACAGCCTCGTAATTTAAAACAAATTCTTACGAGAGCAAACTTTGAATCAAGGGACAGTCAAGGCGGGAGCAAAAAATGTGGTCTTCCTCATTGTAAGAATTTTATAAACACGATAGTTACTGACACAATTTCGCTGGACACAACAGGAAAGTTACTAAACTTTCAAATTAGAACAGAAATGGACTGTTTGAGTAAACAATTGATTTATGCGATTGTCTGTAGAGGATGCAATGAGGTATACATAGGATCTACAGGCAACGAACTACGCAGGCGCATGACTGTACACAGGCAGCAAACACGGCTGCCTGAGACACGGCAAATCCAGCTCACTGAACATATTGATAGTTCTTCTAATCTAGTGCCTAAATTCCTTGTGTGTGCCATATATCAGATGTCAAATGATTCTGACATAGAAAGTCAGCAAAAAGAATTCATATTCCAACGTAAATACAAGCCTAGACTGAATAGTGTAATTTACTAATTATTTATAGTAATCTGGGACAAAGTAGGCCTATTTTCATTATGAGACGTTTATTATTAATTGATATGGCAATGACATCATGTAATAGGCCTAAATCAGTAGCGTAATAAATGAACGTCATAATATGCTTCTATGCTAATAGATTTCACTATAACAACAGATAACGTCAAGTTTATCCTGGACTGAAATTAATTCAACATCTATACATTATGGAGCTTGACAATATATTAAAATGCTGAAACCGGTCGCGTCTGAGACACGTTTACATGTATAGGTCACCATACATAATGGAGTACTGGTAAGAATACAAATAAATGCCGTGGATAACTGTGCTTAAAACGCATTATGTCTCCTTTCATATAATTTTATATAACAAAAATCCTAAATGTACCTCCCACAAGTGTGTGACCTTCAGAGTAATGTCAAGGTCACCAAAAGTTAGTCATCCTGATGCAGTATATAATCACCTCCAAATAGTAAAATAAAGCAAAGTGTGATTATACATGCAACGAATATGAAATTTCACCAGGATGTATATGTGCCTTACAATGGAGGAACAATCTCCACAGGCCTACCGGTTACATCCTCCACAAGGATGATCTACAAGCCGAGCGCAGCAACTCCCCCCCCCCTAAAAAAAATCCAATCAATGTGGGTATAATAATGGCTTTTTTCTTACCCGTGTGGATTCATTTAGTATTTATAGGTCGCATGAAGTTCATTGTGCCAGCTGATAACTGGATATAAACATAATATGTATATTTCAAGTATAATTATAATGTAGTGGCCAACTATAACAAAACACAATTCACCATATACAGCATTTTTGGGCCGTCTGGGTATAAAATTTTAAAATTGCAATAACGGGCTCCAGCTGGGCTTCTGGAAAGTCCATCATGCATTTTTGTTACACCCTAAGGTGTACCAACGCAGGTATAAAGGTTTCGTTTGGTGCCCTCAGGTGGTATCAATTTTCAGTCTGGCTCATGGACTACTTTGCAAATGTTGCTGGTGTGATGTCGTTATCAAAAACCACCCTTCAACTTTCCAATTCCTGAGTACAGGCTGAGGAATTCCTTGGTGTAGATGCCAAGCAAAGTTGGGTCTCAGTGGTTCCAGTGCTTTTCAATCGACTTTAAGCGACAGATTTGCGAAACTTAAGTGCTTGAAATGAAATGGATTCTTGCTAAGTGATACATTGTAGGCATCCTTCTCCACAAATTCAATGATGATCCTTCTTTTAAACCATGCCTCTTTCGTCACTGCCAGGGATTTCTTCTGCAGTTTTCCAATTAAATCTCTTTGCATGTCTCTTGCATGAGAACTACTTTTGTTGACCAGAATGCTGGGCTTGAATTTTGCCATGGAGAATTAGTGTTCTCTCTGCTTTATTACAGAAAAAATAACACATCATTAAGCCACCGGCAGGATTTGCATCCGCACTGATTATTAAAACACTTGGAAGTGACTGTTCTAAGCATTACACCATCTGAAGTGATTTGGTCATTGAGGCACATTTTGCAGCTCGTATCGTGTTCAGTAGAGCATGCCAAGGAAGACCTGGCATGTGGGTGCACAGGCAGGACCAAATTATTTCTATACTGTTTCTTGAGTTGAGGCGGTGAAAAGGGTTTCCCACTTTAAAATTGTGACGGTGACAAAACAGGCATGGTTTAAATAGGAGATACCATTTGTTATTGGGATGAATTCTGAAACCCTGTATTATACATCCCTCTTGGTATGCGCTCAGAATTTATAATGCAGGCTATCAGAGTATATCCTGATAACGCTTGGTATCTGCTATTCAGAAGCTTTTTTTAGCAGACCTTGTACATGTTCAGGTGTCATATTGCCAGGTAACACATGAGTTCACATACCACCCCTCCTGATGAGATAATTGATTCTTTTGGGTTCTAAAGCTTTTGCATGTCGCAAACACACTCCAGTTTCCACTCTTACATCGTAAACGTAAAGGATGGCTTTGTGCATATGCATCCTGAGGCCAGAGGCTGTAGACATTAATTAATCATGCTGATGACCTGTGAAGTTTGATTCTTACGTCAACACCATTCAACAGCAGCATGTCTTGATTTAATGTGGGAATATTCACTAGTCCCATGAGTTCTACTAGCTTGGAGACCTTAATTTGCCGACCTCTTTTGTCAAAGCTTGTGTTCTTGGCAGGAGAGGTGGAAGTGCCTACCTTTCATTCATCCATATGTCTGGCAGTATCAATAGACAACATCAAGCTCTGCAGTGACAGATCTGCTTGGTAGGCATAACCTGAGAACAGGTTGGTAACACGCACGTTATTCAACTCCATTACTATACTGTACAATATACTGTGCATTCAGTTGTTTACTGGCCCAGCATCATTAGGATCATCAAGGTCTGTGACATTCTCTTTGGTAGTTTTCACTCGCAGCTGAAAATGGGTATTGTTTAAGTTTATGTATTTGTCTCCTTATCCATAGATTTCAAAATGTATGGAAGTATTATTATCCAAAGAGGTGAAAGGTTGATGGGGATCCCATGACCCAGCTTCTACTGTAGTCTGCAAAAGTAGTAGCATGAAGAGATCTAGCTAAGACTTGCTACAGAGTGCACTCATTCCATGTATTAGTAAAGTCATCTTGACGGGTCTTTATCCCAAGATGTCTCCTTGCCTTCCCTTTTTATTTCACTATTGTTGTTCCATTTTACTGCCTGCTGCCTTCCACTTTTTGGGTAATCTTGTGAGACTAAACAGCAGTGTCCAGAAGATTGGTGTTCGTTGTCTCTCCCCCCCCCCCCCTTTGCTAAAGTTTAATATCTTTACTGCTCATAACATCTGGTCAATCACATTCCAAAATTCAAAACCTCTCATCCTATGGTTTTGGCTGCAGATTTCAACAGTGCTGCTGCAGATCTGAAGAGGCCGTTGAGAATGCTACCAGTGCCATGTGTGCTTTGTAGTCCAGAACCTTTGTGAACTGGAATCCCGTGAACAGCCTCAATTATGTAATAATTTGTGTAGATATTATCAGCAGTGGGAAAAGTCACAACAAGCTTTCATTCATGGCAGTAGTCTTAGCCTTGTATGCTGAAAATGAAGTATAACAATTGCTTCACCGCTATTAAATAGGATTGAGTGACCAGTCCGAGATCCCCTTTTTGTGGTTATAACATAGAACCTATGTGTTTTAACAGGTTCATAAGGTGGTGGCCCTGCAACATGAATGATTTGCAGAATTGGAATCAATGTATCTCTAATCACTTTATGTTCAAGCCCATCTGTATACAACAATATGAAGTGTAATTCTGCATCCAAATCTACTTGAAGCTTCAGCGCACAGTGGTAGTTCAATAAGATTAGTACCAGAGCTGAATTTGCACTTCTCAACACCAAGGTCTTGACAAAGCTGTCTGTTTAAAAATTTCAGATCTACTTATGACAATGTCACCTTTATGGTCATTTTGTGTGGGTCTTTGTTGTACATAGAGATGATGTTGTGGTCTGCTCAGCATTTTTCAGCAACCTTTTCAATGAAATTGGATTTCTTAAAAAAAAAACATTTCTTTAATTTGATTGTTGAGTGCACAACCTGATTACCTGGGGTTCCTATTTTAAGATGAGCATCAGCAGCTGGGATGTCATGCCAGTTATAGGGATACGATATTACTGCCAGGCCAACTTCATACAATCCATGTCGTTCTGTGACTTTTGGAATCTTAACACTGAATTCAATTACAGTTTATCTCTCAAGTTCTATGAACTGACAGACAGAGGGGTTAAGTGAAATTCTGCTTCTATCCTGATTGATGTAAAGTGATGTTGTTACCGCTGTTTCCCATCAGATGTCCTACAGCTGTGTTACTAAGATTTTACTAAGGCAGCCACAATCCTTCTCCCAAGGAAAGCTAGTCATATACCACAATCTTTCAGATCTATGTGACCATCTTGGTCTACATCGTGTACAATTCCATTGCTGGTCCATGTGGCATTCATTTCCATGTTTTCTTTCTTGAGTGAGAAGTAGAGAACATTAAAACCTTGATATACAACTGGTCCTATTGTGACATCACTTTGATCAGCTCTTCCTCTTAGAGGGTCCCAATAATCTTTGATTTTTTACTCTTCACTGGTGCCACCCACGCAAAGTGGAATAAGCAATCAATCACTGTAATGATATATCGATTACCATTGTTGTATCTGGCAGTGGAAAAAATGTCACACAAATCTACTTGCCACCTTTAATCTGTTTTTGATACCACAACAGGTATTTGAGAGAATATCCTCTTCGGTATTTGTGTAAAGTGTAAGTATTTTAATAGCACCATAGCTTCCAGGATTGGCAGGAATGTGGTAAATCACTGCCAGTTTGTAATCCATCCTTCTTGGTGTTTTTCCAACTGACTTCCCAAAGTTTTGTGTCCCATTTTTGCTCTTGTAGGTGAAGATTAGTCAGTAGGTGTTGATGGTAGCCTTCTAGCTTTCTTTGGTCCATCAGGAATAACCGATTAAAGGACCATAGTCTTGGGTTTGTTGGATATCCACAGGGTGTCATAGAATTTACTCAGATCAGGAAGATCTTGAATATTGGACCTCTTCCTTGTAGAGTTGGTTATTAGATCCTCTGTGTGGCTAACCTGTATGAAATCGCCTTTCACTCTCAGTTTGTCATTACTATTGATGAATAGATCAGGATTTCTTTCTGCCTGTCAGTTTCATCAAAAACAGATGTTGCTACTTGTGATTGGGCAGATGTTGCCTGCTGTGGCTGTGGAGTATTTTGCTGCTCTATTATTATCTTGTACTGCAGTACTTTAAATTAATATCATCTACATAAGTAATAAATGTACACTGTAACCAATTCATGGGTGCCGTGTATGATAGTAGTAAACTATGGCCTTAATACCAGTCTCCCAGAACAATGTTTATTTATAAATGCGATAATAAAGTGCTATGTTGTACTATAAAAATTGTTTATATGTATATATTGATTCAATAAAAGGATTCATGATTCCTGAGTTGTAAGCTGACTTGTAAGTGTATTCATGGGTCTTACAGTTATTGGTTGAATTTAGACTGCTGTGCATCACCCATCTGCACTAACTCTATCCTTTGGAACGTGTTTATTTCAAGTAGATTTGAAGAGACTGCGTGAAAGTGATGCCACTAGTGCTAAATTCAACCAGGAATCCTCCCCTCTGGTTGAGGATTTTCTTCTAATATCTTAATATTTTGTGCAGCTAGTTTTTTGCAGTTTGTGCTTACGTTTCTGAAGCCCTTACTTTTGACTCTTGGAAAGTTTCACGTTACCTTTCAGTATGTTTAATTTACATTCACAAATGGCATCTATCAAGTTCAGGGGTGCTTTTTGTATCATATTATTTCTCATACTTGCTGGGTATGCATTTCAAGATAATGTAGAAATATGATGTCATTCCTCCGCAGTTCTTAGAAATCTTTTTCTTTGTATCGACCCTCCTCTTACAAACATTATCTCCACACCATTATGTGTGCTTGATCATGAGCACAGTAGATTCTGGAGAAAAAAAATGTTGGTGCAGTATCTATATTTCTGAGTGTTTCAGGTGCACAGACGATAAAGAGGTAGCCTTGCCTGTCCTTGGTTGCTTGTTCAAATCTTGCTACCACAGCACGATTTCTGTTAGGTTGCAACTGCCTAGCTAACACAGCTATTTTCTGTCTGTCTTTTGCATTTTCAAAAACTTCAAGAAAATGAGCAATCAAACTGACAGTTCAAAAAGAATTGTCAGCAAAAAAGGTTCTGTACAATTAATAAAGTTCTGTATAATTAATATGATGCTTGTATTCTTATCGTGGCTTTTTTTTTTTGTGAATATATCCAGCACGCATTAATCAAGTCATCAACTGCCACCAAGTAGGGCACATTTTCGTGTGTATCACCCAGACGGGACACAAAGTCAACTTTTGGCTGCATATTCTCATATCCAGTTTTCCAAACCTGTAGTGCCATACCACTTTGACCATTGGGGGAACTTTCATGATTTCATGTTGTTTATCACATGTATCCCATTCTCTTTTTCCACCTTGACTTGGGTCAGCCACAATGCAATTGACAGCATGTTTGAACACTGAATCCATACCAGCATGTCTATCCAACAAAGTGTTGGTTTGAGGATTAATTAATGCCCTTAAGCCAAAGTGAATATACCATCATTCAAAATATAACGTTTGTCACTATATGCAGACAGTGCAATCAAATCAAGTGGAAAGCCGGTATTATTTTCATTTTCCTCCCATCTTTTGGATTATGTTTAATCAATCTTGCCTGTAAAATCAAATGAAATTTTACAACTTTTTTACTGTAATTGTTTTCTAAGACAGTGATAACTTCATTTAAATGCTCATCTAAAAATCTCTATCACTATGCTTGTGACAACTGTTGTTTGCATAAGGGCTAAGATCTTCCACTAGTTTCCCTAGTGCTGATTGTTAAGATTTTTGTTTTTATAGGTCTTGCTTGCCTATACTGTGTAGAGGTCCAAAGTATTCAGCTGGTTAAGGTCTGTGACACTGGATACATTTTTCCATTGGTCACCACACTTATTACAGCAACACTGCTCATGAGCAATTCAACAATTGCAAAAATTGCATCTGTTGACACAGTCATGAACAATTTTCATGCAGGAAACACACAACCAGTCATCCAGACTGGTAAATGGGGATTTGTAACATCTACAACACAACATAATGAATCACCTTACAAATACTTCTTTGAAAATGGTCTAATGGCTCACTGTGGTTGGAGAAAAATCATGAAATGAGGGTTCAAATTTATGCAACTTACAATGAAGAAAGCAACATACACTAACCACACTGCTTGTGGTTTTAGCTGGGCAGACACAAAACTTAAAACTAAAATGTAAAGAACATTAGCCCCGAAATCACCACAATGAGATGAGGCTTCTGCTGATGAGACTTGACCGATTCTTGTGAGCTGTTTGACTGCTTGTCTTCATGTGTAGGAGATTACGGGCTGTATTTGTGACAACTGAGAGTCAATGATATGCATTAATCATATTGACAAGAAGTCATGGGAATATAATTTCCAATTAAATCTAAAAGGAATTTGTGTTTTTAACTCATCTTTGCATTCGTCTCCAGACAGTTATATAATGAATGGTAGATTAATAGTCACACATTTTTCTCAGGCATCCTTTGTTTCATCATTGGACTTAATGACTTCACCTGTGCCCTGTAATCAGTGAATGTTACGGGAGACAGGACTGAATTGGCTGTACCAGTATGTGGTGTTCACTAAATGCAAATGAGACATGTCAGAGGAAATGTGTCTTACCCTACAGTTCCACCCCAGATTAATGACAAAACAACAGAATCGGTGCCCATTTAAGCTCTAACAACTGCCGACTGTTCGGATTTAAAAAATTGTATCAGATCAAGCAGTGAATTTTTACTGCACACAAACTATACTTGGATTGTTTATTTCTTTCAATGCTCATCTGCAATGAAATTTGGAGACCATTCATATGATTGGGATGACAGTAAGGTGTGACAAAATAGCAACAATAACATAAAAATCTAGATGGAAAATGGATGTTTCAAACAAAATTCACCACCTATTGTTTACTGTGCTCAGATTTCCTCAATGCTAATAAACATATTGGTAATAATTGGATAAGGCCTGCAACTTGCTAAAAATAATGTTTTCCAATCATCGGGTTAAGTTATTTTTCCTTTGCGCCTTAACATTGAAAAACATTTTTAACAGACATGCTGTCTAGACGTGTTGTCAATCAGGTGTAACAATTTCAAGTTAAGTTATATATCTCACACTTTACTCTCAGGATCTTTGACCCCAAATCAATTTAAGGTGGCTGAGAAAACAAATGCAAGTACTAACCATACTATTGATCTGGTAAATTCTGTACGGAAATTTGAAATATTTTGAAACAAAAATTCCATTTAAATTCCTTCCGGAATTTTCAAATATTTTTTACATTGTTTTCTCATGTGAAAGTCAGGGTATAGTTCTATAGTCTGAATCTACAATGTTCCTAGCAGGACCTGAAAAACAATACTATCCAAAATGCAATACATTTTATGTTGGGTTGCAACATGTTTACAATTCCTTGAAATGACTTGATAAAATACATGTATTATTTTACGTATTTCAAGCAGTACAATGAGAGTCAACTATTTAATTTTCTTATAGAATTAGGGGATATGGAACTGATCTAAATTGCAGACAAATTTATAGAACGTCATGTTATAAGCTTCATTGTGCAGAAACTGATACAAGTAAGTATGGTATGAATTACATGAAAAGAGATCTTACATACGTAATACATACAAACTATTTGTAATTAACAACCCTAGCACACACACACAAGAATCCGGATCCATGAAAAATTTTATATGAGACTGTTCTGTATATATACACAGACGTATGACCACACGTATTGGTAAAGACTGGAATGATACAGTTAGCTTGAGCTGTGCGTATCACAGGCGTTATTTATCATACTGGAGGCCCCAGTCATCAGTAAAATACATTTTGCACATTCTGACATGTCCTGGAAAGTAGGTCTTAAGTTTTGGAGACAAGGGATCAATCCATTCCTTGCCTGACTGTCTACGACAATACAGGATTAATTTTCAGCATCTACTAGACCGTTATTGCACTGTAGATAAACCATTTTATTTGTTGCTGTTTTAGTATAACGCCCTATCTCAATTTTGACATCATGTGACCTAATGCTCAATTTTGTAAAGTTGTTACGTGTCACGTCATCTACGTGGTGTGTGGTCCCACCCACTTATTCTCAACCTCAAACCCTTTTATTTCACACACATATTATGTTCTGGTAGGCCTGCCTTGTGATGCAGACGCGGATATTCTATCACAGTAGCTGTGTAACTTCATTGAAATTCTACCGTTTTGTCAATAATGATTAACCATGTGTTGTAGCAAATGGAGGGGATCAGGGATACCATGGCTACCAATGCCCTACCGTGCATAGTTGTGCTGAAAGGGCATCGACAGCTGATAGTCCTCCCCCCGCCCGATCCAAACACCGCTTTCAACCAATTATTGATCCCTTCTATCATAGGAAACGTTCCAGTTTTAGATAGATGTTTTACCTGTCAAAGAAAAAATGTTGTTGTGAAGTTGGATAATTTCCACAATAATTTCAAGCATGTTAAGAGCATGCATAAATAACTGGACCACAACCGCTGCAGTGCATACAACATCTCCAACACAGAGGCAGGATTGTAGAGCTAGCCTGGTACTTCCAGTTCCTGTTTCTGAAAGGTGACCACATGTTCAGATTCACAATCTTTCATTGCGTCAAGAACATGAACTAGTGAAGCACATGTGAAATAAGACAGTGCCCATATGGCAAGAGTGGATTTATTCACGGTAGATCCAAAGACGCCAGATGATCCATGGCCATATCGCATATTGGTTGTCTCAATAAAGAGATCTAATCATACAGTATTCCATAGGCCATATTTGTGACGCATAACATACTCTCCAGACATAAACTTTAGAAGTTTAGGTCAAGATGTTCCATGGACTGTAAATAGTAGAGACTGTACCGAGCATAATTGACATGACCAGAAACAAAAAGATATGGAAGCATTTTGGTTAAAGCAAACAAGTGCAGTGGCCAGTCAGCTTTCCTTTCTTCTTGTACAAATGCCTTCATGTTAAGACAGGTTTGACAAGACAGTCTACCCATAGTTTGGTTGTTACAGTCCTGCTTTTTGGCATCAACATATTGCTCAAGCTCACCTATAGTGTTCAATTCATGACTGGCCAATATTAGGTGTAAAAGCTCGTCTTCACCAATGCTTTATACTCTCACATTTTGGAGGACCTTTTTGGCAGAAATCAGTTTAGGTGCCAAGTCACTTGTCATGCTTAACGGCATTTGACATTAAGGGGTGGAGAGTCCTCAACATTTGTGTCAATTTCCTCCAAACGCGACCAAGAATATAAAAGTGGGATAAATCAAAAACGAAGTGTGCTCCAGGTCGATCTATATTGCAATATACACACAAAATACAGACGTTTGCATATTACCATGCCCATGTAGTCTGAATGTTACTGACATTTAGAGATTCTGTTGGACTGAGCCTTTATTTTATTAACATGATTATTATATATATATTATATATATATATACATATATATATACATATATATATGTATGTATGTGTGTGTGCTAACTGTGTCTTTGAAACTGGAACAGGGTATCTTATCCAGCACTTTAAAGAAAACAGTTTGACTGAATGTTGCAGGGAGATTTTAAGAGAATAATTAATCCCTAGTCAATAGCTTATCTTGGTCCACTCTAAGCATTATCAAGCATCCTGCGTGTGCCTAGGAAAGCTGTTGATTAATTTATAAAATGACGATTTAAGGGTTAAAAACAATAAATACTTCATTGACACACTTTGACAAGTATTTGTAACTTCACTTTGTTTAATTCTAGGGCAAATGATAATGGACTGACACATTCTTTGCATTCCTCACGCCTATACACAAGCCAAAATTTCAGATATAATGATGTATTTTTAATACCATAAACAAAACTATAAACCATATCTCTTTTGCTGCTATAAGCAACATTAGTAGTGAAGATGTTTTGTACCCATGAAATAATTTGATATTCAAATTCTATGTGGAAAGACCTTTCATTGTATGCTTAGTCTAAATTCAGTTTCAGAAATCATGGTCTGGGTCAGTAGTTTTTCTCGCCGCAACATTGTTGCGCGCAGTGCACAAAGTGTGTTAGGGCAAGCATATTAAAGATCTGGGGTGAAAAGTTGCTCACTATAAAGAAATGTAAACAATGATTATTAGAGTAAATGTATAACAGGTTAGCTTATGGAGTGTCAAGACTTCAGACTGCGGAATAGAATAATGACAACCAGGAAATGGTTCTAGATGAAAAGACACAAATATATAAAACTCGATATTGGGCTTCATGATATATAGACCTCTTAACAAGTTTAAGGCTTATACATTTTGGAAAAGAACTAATGTCGGCAGTTATGATGAATATTTCTTAGGTTGAGAGGACCGGTTTAAAACCACCAGTCGCCTTTCATGGATGACTGCCTGTCTCAAGTCAGGAGTGATGTTTGTTTCTCCTAACGTTGTTATTGGAAGATAAATGTTGATGCTTTGACAAGTTTGGAATCTCTTTCCTGTCATTGTTGGATTTGGCATTTATGAATATGGATCATGTTTTTCTGCACTTTTTGATAAATACTTCATTGGCTATGTTGTGCTGTGGGCTTTGTTCTCTGACTCATAGTTATAGTGGAGGTAGAGTGGGTTTATAATGTTCCAGATTCATAAATATTACAAAAGCGATGTAGGCCTACTTTACTATTTTGCTGTAAACTTAGCTGACTGACAAGTCGGGAGAACTAAAAGGTGATAGGCCTAACAGGTCTCTTTTTATTTTTGGCAAAAGTAATTAGACAGTGTCATTACCATATCCAAACCGTAGTCCTACTGAAACAAATCCAAGTCAATTCGAATCAGTAGAAATAAATTGGTCTTAAAACCCACTTCAATTCACTATCTTTGTTTCTAGATTTGACTACTAGGGGTATACAACATAACAGACGAAGAAGTCCACTCGATGAGTCAGGGTGAATGCTGGCTATTTTGCCATGTTTTCTGGCGTTACGGGAAGTGGCTGACTACGATATGTTCCTGTCGAGAAAATAATTGTCAACGTGGGGACGTCTTTTCATGTGAGAATTGCAATGTAAATGGGAGGAATGGTGTTCATGATCCAGAATACATAACGAACAACACATTGATTGATGATTTGTTGAAATCCATAAGGCTACACGAACTTTACTGACGAATCTTTGGTCTGAAGATTAACAGAAAATACGATGAGTGAACCCCTGCCTGTTATTGTAAACAAAATAAAGTGTGGATGTCGCCCTTAGACTTCTCATATAGGCCTACGTGTGCTCATGTCGGTGTCTTCGTCATGCATGAAATGCATAGTGTGCTTCAAAACCTGTTCCCCATTCGAATCGTCTACATCATGGCTCACGGAGGAGTCATAAAAGCTAGTCCGAGGTCACTTTCACGGCACATTAAGTTTAAGTTTGAGACGCCATGACGGGAGAGAGTCATAACAGTTAACTCACTTTCACTGGCAAGGTCTGGATCATGCTGCGGGCCTGTTCGAAACTTGCCAGTATGTCTCGACCAAAAACATTATGAATTTTCAAGGTGGTCATTGCTACTTTGCCGCCGGGTTTATAACTACGGAAATAAAATAGACACTTGTGAACGTGATAAACTTGATAATGTCGTTGACATAAAATACTGTATAATTTTCAGACGGCAGTGAAGGATGCATGGCTGCGTTCTTGATAGCCAGCGCTGCGGGTCTCCTTTCCTGACCATTTCTTGCACAATTCCAGATTTAGAGCCGTAAGCTATTTTTTGGACCCTGCGTTGTTTACAGAGCAGTTATTGATGCAACCAGCATTGCATTCGCCACACACGTGTACGTATCATTAATATAACTATGAGAATAACGGTATTTCAAAGATTCCAGAAAATTATTTTCATCCGTTTAAAAAGATGTTCAAATACTAGATAAAAAATAAGAGGGGCCCAGGTAAAAGTTTTAAAATACTGTTTTCCTCAAGTCTCCCCTCACACTGGCCTGTTGTTCAAAGTTGCCATACGAAAGGAAATTCAGAGAAGACTAAAAGGACTAGATTTGCATTAATTTTACATGCAAATAAACCTATTTGTGACCTCTAGAATGTCCTCAGAGGGTAATTTAAGGTTTGGAAGGATAATAGACCCCCACTTGGGGTAAAGGGAAACATTACAACTACAGTGACTACTGTGTCGACCCATTTGTGGTTGGCAACTCTCGCTTTTTTATTTCATCATTCGTAATTCATTATAGTGTTGTAATGTATGATTTATTGCTGTCTAAGCGCCTTTGAATGACAATTCAAAGGTTTATATAAAATTTAGATTTTGCTAAAATGAAAACTTTCGTATTTGTTATGAGTGTGTCCTTATTTGTTTTGTGGATATTTTATTCATATTTAATCTACTGCTATAATTTGAATATATAAATAAACATCATTGTCCAATCTGAAACTCTGGGTGATTCATTAGAGCAACAGCGTGATCTTTTGGACTGGTATCTTTTCGTCCTGTTTGCACTGTTTATGTAACAAATATGGTCCATGTGGAAAAATGTTTTATGAAATTGGTCAGCTGTCCAGACGTTGCATGGAAACCTGAACCGCATAAGAAATAGAATAACAATAACATCATTCTCATATATTTATATATATATGCATTGAGGAAAGACCCGTTCCTCTCATTAAAAGGTATCAACTCGCCCTATGAAGGTTAACACTGCTTATGCACCTACAGAGGTCTTATGTGTATTTTTATATCCGTCGAAACAGCAGTTGCCAATTCATTTGCTTGCACATTTTGGCAGTTTTAGTTACGTTGTTTGTGATGTTTTCCGATTATGACATAGTTTTCAGTTTCATAAAGTCCCGCTTCATCGACAGCAGTTATGGTGACAAAATAATTGATGAATTGGTTGACGTTAGTCAATGTGATTTGTGTTTGCAATGTTTCCGTCCATTGGAGAACATCGTTAGCACCACGTAGTGTTCCCAAAGAAATCTCATACACTAGGTTCAGAGGCGATTTGAAAGCATTGGACCACTGAAGAATACATGTGATGTTGTTGGACCATGTTGTACGTATTTTTCCTGCTGAAATAGTGAAATTTTCTATCATGAAGTTCAGTACATGCAACAAAATAAACACATCTCGACAGACAAATCATTAGAATGCTTAAGTTACAAGGCTCTGGAAATGTTTATATTGACAAAATTACAATCCTATTCTTCTGTTAATGTCCACCACTGAATCCAATAGAATGTTACACACGTATCTGGTTCGTAGAACTCCATATTGTAGGCGCTTATTTGCTGAACAAATCTAAAGTTGACGAAGTGACAGGCATCTGGAAGTACTTCACAGAATATTTGTGTACACGCCCAATGGATACCCAAAAATGGTTGTCAAGACACAATGCAATATCAAATATAAGGAAAATGAGCCTTCCCAAAGGTGGTTGTACATGAAGGGGGTATCTTCGTTCCTGGTATATAGAGTGCTGTTATGCATAATTTTATGTTTGTGTGTTTCCATTCAATCAGTTTGCGATATACATCACTTACATTAGCGAGTAGTGTTGTGACAGGCTTGTATTTTTCATTTAATTTTGCAAAGGACCAGAACTGTGGATCTGATTTGTCTTACACACTCACACGTGTGTGTTTACTTACTTGTTGATACGAGACAATCAAGGCAAATTATCTATACTTGCCTTCTATTTTTGGCTTTTCTTTATGAATAGTGACGTTTCTTCTGATCGGTTGACTCCTGTCCTCTATGTAGTTTACAGCTTGCACCTCGACGCTGTATGAAGAACCATGTTGCAGTTTGAGATTCTTGAGCGTTGCAAAGGTCTCTTTATTACTACCAACCCTGAGCCATGCCTCAACGGTTGGTCCTCTGATCTTTATCTGAGGGAAGAAAAATATCATATTTGAGTGGCATTCATGAGAAACCCAGAAACCATTTTTGATTTCATCATAGTTCCTTCGAACTCTGCGACAGGTAATGATTTAAATGGATGACAAAGTAGACAGTAGGTAAAAGGAAAAAAAGGTCTTTGAAAGAACACGTTTTAACAGATAACCCAAGTTCCCTAAATTAGGAGTACGGCCCCCCCTCTCTTGGGACATGTTGATAACATCAGCAGAGCTTGAGAGACTGCGCAGTCAAGGTGATAGCCCTGATGATGAATGCAACATCCATCAAGTACTAGTATCTTAGTAATTTACATGTATATTAACCCATTCCTACAGGCAGGAGGTCGACCTGATCTCTCAGAGTTTCAACGACATACCCATTGCTGTTCCAATTTAAAATCCGTATACAAATGATTTGTCAGTCAACAAAGCTTATAAAATCCGTTTGCGTCCATTTAGGCCGTATCACTTTTACTATTTTCGATTCAAAAACTGTGGCAAGGTATGTTTTGATTTTGCACATGGGTGATTCCCGCGTGGTCGTCTTCTAAGTTTGCGAAAGAGGTGATTATGTAATAATTTTTCTATTACTTATATGTTTTTAAAATCTAAAACCACTTTCTTCTGCAGAAGAAATATTTGGCCAATAGTTTTTATATTGCATATATAGGGTCACGTAGCTTACCTTTGGCCACTGTATTGAGCTCAATTTTATCCTACTTTTTAATGAATTATTCAGTTTTAAGGCTATTTTCCACTTCTTCTCCAGAACGGCATAACAGAACTGCACGAAATTTAATAACACCATACTTTTGACTAAGGATGATGCGAAGTGGCAAAAATGGTGGAAGTATTTCTCATGTTGACGAAATTATGGGATGTCGAACCTAAGAACAATGTACGAGATTGTGCCACTTTTGTACAGGTGTACAACATTTAATTTAGTAAAGTGCATATATTGCAATATTGTCAATCCAGTTGTATGGAATATTATGCTTTTATACATGCATGCTGTCCAACCGGACCTTCAAAAAAACGTTCAGGAGATGAGCGTACAGTAATTATTCATTGAGTCACAGAGGATGGAAATATAATGTTCAAGATTCGTGCTGACTCAGCAAATGTGACGTACAGCTTTATATTCAGTACCGTTGCATAATAGTCTCTGATGGTTAGTGTTAAACATTTATAGGACAGTATCTATGGGGTTTCATTTGCTGTTGTTAATTTTGACCTTGAATGGCCTTGAAGGGCCAAGCCGACATATTGGCTTACATCTTGGTGAAAGTAAACTTTGGTCATTTATTGGTAATCACTGATACAGTGCATGTAATAGACCAGTATAGTTTTTACTTGCAGAAGCAGAATATTCTAGTAAGCAGAGCTGCTTTGGTGTTAGGACACTCACGGTGACGAAACGATATTTGTACATCGATGAACTCAAGGAAATAAAACAAGTTCTTTTTGACGAGGTAGTGATTTCTCTTTTTCTCTGGTGCTGGCGAGACACAATTCACTAGCCATAATTAATTTTTCCGTGGAGTGTGTAAAGAGCATAAACTACTTGTTACCAGGGCTCTCTCTCTCTCTCTCTCTCTCTCTCTCTCTCTCTCTCTCTCTCTCTCTCTCTCTCTCTCTCTCTCTCTCTCTCTCTCTCTCTCTCTCTCTCTCTCTCTCTCTCTCTCTCTCTCTCTCTCTCTCTCTCTCTCTCTCTCTCTCTCTCTCTCTCTCTCTCTCTCTCTCTCTGTGTTTTTATCACTAAATGTATTCTTGTTGTATACGTCTTTCAAAGATACACTGCCCAAACCTCGTATCCGCTTATGCCATAGGGATCATAAAATCCATCCCATCCAATTTTCACAGAGTTGTTATCCCTTTGGTAGGTTCCTCTTGGCGGATACTGGGTGTAACTGTCTGAAAATATGGTTATTGACGCAGTGGTTGCAGTAGGTGGCTGTTTAACAATGATTACTCCATCAGAACTGCGGACACTGGACAGGCCTTTGTTGTTGTGGCAACGGACTGTGACGCAGTATTGTTGACCTGCTCTTGCGTTTTCTTTTAGCAAATGACGGCCGGCAAAAGTATTTTTAGCAAGTTTCTTGAAAGGCTTTACCACGCCCGACCCCGGAGAATATCCTAAAATTGAAAACAAAAGCAGATCTCAAGCGACTTACATATTTGTTTGTAGTTGTGCCCACCACGCCCATTCTATAACCAGCATTACAAGAAGAATGTGATTATAGGTGTAAATTAGGTTGGTATGAAGGATTCTGTCTCTTTAAAAACCTGATAAAAAGACTCATGTTTTTGCCTTTCATTATTCTTTCCACAGTATTAAAATTGCACGTTTTGTGACAAAACAAGTGGACAATAGTACACAGATAATTAATGAACAAAGTGTAATTTTACATTTACTTCAATTAAATGCTAACTTGACACAGATTTTCGCCCCACAGTAGCATACCTATTGCCCATTCACAGTAGGCCAAATTGCTTTCTGGATCATTAGCTGCAAACTGCATAGAGATGACATCATCCTTTTGATACTGCACGTCTCCTGAAAGAACACCTAAAATATTAGATGGTGCTCCATCATCTTGACCTGTGGTGCTCCTTATTCACCACATTGACCTGTCACACCTGCCAGAAACTTTTATAAGTTATTGAGCCTGTCCTACATATACACGCTTATGTCTATGAGGTTATTCAACCCCATTTACATCTAGAAGATTGTCGAGTTTTATTCACATATATGAGGAACTGAGCCGTGTGCCCAAAATATAGATTAACATAGGCCTAAAATTATGGCCATGGTTTAGTTCATTTTCGTCAGTGCGCAGAACATGTTTAAGTACAACACTCTAGAGCTTACAGGTTACGGTATAAAAGTATGTCGACAGAGCACAACAATATTTCCACTCGGCTCTGTGTAAAATATGCAACACTGGGGAGATAATTCGTCTGGTCAACCTATCTCTGGGTTATACTTAGTTTTAAGACATAGTTGCTCACATTTGACAGACCCTTCGATTGCAATAACTGCCTGCGTGCCTACCCTTTAAAGTGCCTGTAATTTCCCACGACGGTGGCAGCAGAGATCATGACACAGTTAAATTCAATACCCTCTCCTTTGGCTCAGCAGGCAACCATAGTAAGAACACAAGTATATATAATTGACTTGATACCTTTCCACAATAGTACACGCAACTGTTACGATAACACTGAGCATGTAGTGTTACTAGGACACCAATGCAGCACCACATTTTGTAGTGTATTTCTGACTACGACAGTCTATTTTTATTAGAACTCCAAGAAATGTAAGTCTGAAATGGACGTTTAAATACAGGCACCAACCTTACAAATCCACAGCTGGGAATGCACACGCTGAAAAATAAATATTTACTGATTTGAGAAGTTGGTCATTTTTACTCACCTGTTGGGCTGTCACCATCCCATAACTTGGTAATAACTGGTGGGGTCAAGTCAATGGCCACACCCTTAGAATTTACGGTTGTTTTCAACCCAGCTGCATTTGTAGCAACCACCGTAACATAAACCACGGACTTGTGTGTTAAAGTAACATCACTGTTTGACGCAAAGGATTTGGTGCCAACAGAACGGAAAGGCTGAAGCTGAGTTCCACCTCTGGTGGTACCTATTTTGGTCAAGGAAAGAAGAAGGTATTAGAAAAGAACAAATGCTAAATGCTTAAATGGTAAACATTATTGCCATTTGTCCGGTTCGTACTATAAAGGCCGATACTTCCAATGAAAATAGAAGCTATATCGCTATTTTGTGTGCTTAATCTAAAAAGAAATGACATGTTGGTAAGGCTTTCTGAACACCTAAGGCCAGACTCAATAAGGTTTTACTTCGAAAAGTAACCCAGGCAGCATAAAACCTGAAACTACATGTCCTAATTAACGTCAGGGCATCTACACACTTAAAAAGGCTCTTTATGGAAAATTTGAATTCTAAATTGTGATAAGTATTCAAATGAACAGACTTCAATTCTTTTAAAGTTCATGGACATGCAACATTTGGCACCATTCGGAAATGAGTTGTAACAAGTAGTAAGATGACGGTAAGTATAAGGGAATTTGCTTGTATCAAGGTATTTTTTAATATTCTGGTAACATATGTTTTTTTGACTCAAATATTACGTCATTTTTATAAATATGCAAATTACAAATAATATTATATTTCTAATGTTGTCGTAGCAATATACTGCGGGACATAATCTAAACAACATGGCAAACGAGCATCTATTTGTTTAAAGAAGTCTTTTAAAAAATTATTATATGTCACATCTCAGCAGATATGAATAACTATTGAGAAATGAGCCCATGGGAAATGTGGTTGTGGTGACAAAATCTGTCAGGAAAAAAACACTACGGAAGAAAGGGCAACTATCAACTGCATATTAATTTCCCTTTCATGTATCACAACCTTACATTTGCTATCTTCTATTCGTAATCACTTGAGACACGAGGGCCCATGGAACAATGCTCTTTCTTCAATGCAGTCTACGTAATGAGTACATGTCCCCTCTGAATTTGCAGGCATTAAGGACCTGCTTCTCAAATGCTCTCAATTAGATTGAATGCTTGATGGAAGGCCACAGAACAAGAAATTCAGCAAGCGTTCATTTCTCAAAGACTAGGAAAAAATACATTAACCAAAGGATCCCTGTGAAAAAAATTGTTTGTTTGTTTGTTTTTTTTTTCCTGTCAAAGGTTGTCAATCACTTCTCAATATGGTTGAATGACCAATGCGCCAATGACGCGTCAATTCTCTGATACATTTTGGACCAAGCCATTAATGTTATCATCCCATTAATCTTCAAAATATTCATGTCTGCTAACGCTTGACCATCACCTCCGCGCAATAGTTGTTAAATGTTTATCAAAATTCATTTAATGTGACCTTTGTAAGTGGAATCTTTTTATAATATGCTGGGCAACTACGTCTCTACCATGTTCCTCAAAGTATGTCTAACAGTATATCAGATGTGTTACCAATTGCCCAGGAGTAATCTAGCACCGGAGTATCTCGATCTACAATATCCCACGTGGAATGTACAGATGACCAATCAGGTGCGAAGACAGTCTCTACATGCACAGAATACTTTTGGTCGTGTGCAGATGGGAATTCTTGACATTTTTGTACTCTAATATTGTCCAGTGCTGCAAGGAAAAAATAGAGAAGGGAAACATAAAAACGTCGCGGTTTTAGTATCAGTGCCCACGTCGATTCTAGCTCATCTGACATAGAAGCCCCGCTTTTAGATTGGTCAGTCGTCTGACGTTCTTGCCTGACCTTCAAAGGTCAAGCCAACATATTGGTTAAAATCTTGGTAATGGTGAATCCTGTCACTGTTCATCTCAAAAATGGTGACTGCGAGACTGTGAGTCAGAGAAAACTTTGATTTTGCAAGCAGTTATAAGAGTCTTACGGAAAGGCGACAATAATATTATTTCGAAGGTCAGGGGACCACTTCAGTTTCTCTATCGAAGCTCAGCTGAGTACAGGACCGTTACAGTCCTCTTGTTTTTTTCCATCCATATCAATGGATACAAGTGCACAGTGATCCAAAGGATCTACGTCCCCCGCCACAGTATTTTTTAATGCCACACATAGGGCCTATACAATATAACATCAAGTGGGGCAAACAGTTGCAACAGTTGTTGCACTTGTTGAAAGGATGCACCACCTAGGCATAATGCACATGCCCATGGTATGATGCATCTCTGGTATAAATTTCATTATTCTATATCTTAGGGTTCAAAAGATATGCTCCCGGACAGACGCACGGACAGAATTACAGAATTAAGCTATACCATAAAAAGCATGTCTGGATGCACGAAAAATTGATATGTTCTTGGGCTGTGACCTGGAAAATAGGTCAAGGTCAAAAACAATATATGGCACACATGTCCTTGGTATGATGCATATCTGGTATAAATTTCATTATTCCATCTCTAAGGGTTCTAGAGATATGCTGCCAGACACACGTAAATGGATATGTTCTTAGGCTCTACACGAAAATGGATATATTCTTGGGCTCTGTGACCTTGAAAATATGCCAAGGTCAAAAACAATACACAGTGCACATGCCCATGGTATGATGCATCTCTGGTATAAATTTCATTATTCTATATCTTAGGGTTCTAAAGATATGATCCCGGACGGACACACGGACGGAAGCACGGACGGACGCACGGCAGGCCCCCTATCCTCACTGACTCTATGTCCCCCTATGCCACCTTCGGTGGCGGGGGACAAAAATTCTTTTTATCAATGATAAATGAATGGATTACACACTTTATCTGCAAGCAGGATCTGATCTGTTACTCTTGGTTCATTTAAGGACAGCCAAGCAATAACTGTTAAACACCATACCTGCAAAATTTACAAAATTAGGACAAAAATGTTGAGAGTGCCACATTTTTGGTCACAAATTTAAGGGCCATGAGAATTTAGTCATGCTTTCGGAATGAAAGAGACAACATGGGGGGGAGGATACTTGTCGATGGTTTAAATACGTGAAAAAAACTTCAACCGTTTTCAGTTTTGATGACTAGTCGGTCATTTCTTCAACGATTTTTTTTTTACTTCTTTTTTTTTTTTTGTATTGTTAATTTTGCCCTGGAGTAGCCTTGAAGATTCAACCCGACTTATTGGCTTAATTCTTTTATAATGTTAGCCGGTAGGTCCATGGTTACTATTAAACACCATTAAATTACCTATAGGGTTTCTTTTGGTGTTGCTGAATGTGCTTTTGAGTGAGCTTGAAAGGTCAAACTGACATATTATTATATATCCTGGTAATAGCGGATAGTGTCACTTTTCATTGAAAAGTGATGACTTCAGATCTCTGTGAGTGATAACTGAATATACAAACAGTGATGATGGTTTTAAAGAAAGGTGATCTAGATATATTCACAGGACCACGTCAGTTCATAAATAGAACGTCGACTGAGTAGCGGACTGTCACAGTCCTCTTGTTTTAAAACTATTTATCATGAACCAATGTATTTCACTGTGTCCAATTAGAACTTCATCTCTATCGGTTAGCTGAGTGTTGTATTTGTTGAAGAAACAAAATAACAATGAACATTTAGGGATTGTCTTGCATTTGGGGCCATACACTTTCCTCGTACTGCTGAACAATATAGGTACTTTGTACATCATTCCAAAAAGGCCAACGCAAGTTGTATTTTTAGGCACACACAACGGGACCCCAAGGTACCTCATGGCGACAATAATAAAAGAGCAAACATGAAGAGCGCAAGGCCAAAAAATGAGAATTGTCCTCTTCTTTATCGGCCTGAGCGGTTTCGATATGACTATGTCTCATCAGAGGCTAGTGTAACGGCGGTGTGCGCATGCTTTATATAAAAAGTACACGCAACTAACGTCCAGGTGTATGTTTCAAGTGCTCGATCTTGCATGTGTGACGTGACTATCGCCAAAATTGACGTTGTTGGCATGTTTCACCCTGTTTGCAATGTCCTGTGGGTGCAAATGGTGTCACGAATGTGACGCTCATTGTACTCAAATGACCGACGGTCATCTTAACAGGTGTATTGGGGCAGTGGTGTGATGTAACAGCTTCCATCCTCAATAAAGATTTTCACGAATCGTTGGCTGATCGAACTAATGTGTCATTAGTTATAAAACTGGTGTTAGTAGGCAGAGGAACTTAAAGGTATTTTTCTATAATAAGAAAAGCCAGATGTATCTTAAGACCAAATCTTACGACAATTTGAATTGCTGAACCAATTTATCAATTATCTTCTATAAGTTGCAAGTACAGTTTACCATGGTTGTGTGTCTACATTTCACCTCTAACGACTTTAACACTAATCTAGATTATAGAATATAACAAAAATATTGGAGAGATTCTACAAAATATTTTCTTTGCAACAATAATTTGGATGTAACACGTAAATTCCGTCATAAACAATAAGTGATCCTTGGAGAAAAACAACGATAGCTTTTCTCATCTTCGAGGCCATTTTTAATACTTCGTACATTCATATGTAGTAACAAACAATGCTAGCTTTTGTGACAATTATTGACATTTTGTAGATTTCTACATATATACCTACCTATTGCATTTCTGGTACCTATGGATGAAAATCGAATAGTGGACGCGTTTCGTGTTGCAGTAAAAAAATAGACGTGCTTTTGCCATTGTAGCTGTTTTTCCGGATCAAGTATTTCATGATCGTTCCGGTGGGGTCTCTGGTATAGTTTAAATACATGATCTATGCCTGCAAAAATATATAGTAATTAATTCAAAACAATGATTTTCATGGAAAATTTTCCATATGAGGTGAAGGAAATGTCCCTCTCAATCCAGGGCGCCACACAAAATAGGTTTGTAGGGTATCTTAGTATTTGGGTTCCCGACAAATACGTTGATATGAGCCACCGGTCAGGCATTTTTAGAGACAACTTATCACGGGCTAAATCGAACTATTAAGGTAAATGTGGAGGTGCATTTGATATATGTACAAACATATATCTGCTGCTTTGATGGGAAAAAATAGCACTTCTGATCCCATGGGTTTGAGCAGAAATGTTTATAACCCTAAACCTTACTCTTTTAACACTTCCGATTTGGTACGCCATTCCTGGGAATCATGTATGCTGGCCCATACCTGACGTATAACTGTGTAAAAAATGTACACCCTTTGCATTTTTCTTTCAATTTTCAATCTGTTTTCAATTTGCAATAGGTTACAAAAATAATTCTAAGTCTCGGAGGTGCCTAAAGGGTTAAGCAGAGAAGGCACACAACATCTTTACTGACACCATGTTTATTTTATTCTCATGGCATATATTTAGTGTAGATGCGGAGTAACGAAAAGTCATTGTACATGTATGTATGGACATATGGCTCATTAAGTCATTAAGAACGCATTAAGGTATTTCCCAACTGTGTCGATTGGCAGTAGACGCAGTCAGAGTTATGATAGACAATTCATTTAGGTATCATTATAAACGGGATCCTGAAGGCGTATACCATAAATGTTTTAGTACACTAATTGCCACCTTATTTATAGTTAACTCTTAATATACGGGAAACAAACTCCAGGCTTTGTGGTACACTGAAACCTTATGATAATACAGTACAAAGAACCTAATTGTTTTTGGAATTTCCAATGCTTGATGTTATTTACATTATAACTTCTTGGAAATGCCATCATGGCCGCAAGTGTAATTGAATTTTAAGATTTAAGCTGTGTACACCGAAAATAAAAAGCTTTCATCTATCTAACCTATTAGTAGACGTTATTTATTGCCAATAGAACAGTGACTTTCTGAGATATCCATTGCGTGTCAACAGGTCCACTTATAAACTTGGTTTGTTGAGTGTGTGTGTGTGTGTGTGTGTGTGTGTGTGTGTGTGTGTGTGTGTGTGTGTGTGTGTGTGTGTGTGTGTGTGTGTGTGTTTTCTTTCTTTTTTTGTGTGTGTGGTTTTTTTGTTTGTTTGTTTGTTTTTTGTTTTTTGTTTTTTGTGTTTTCTGTTTTTTGTTTTTGTTTTTTAATCAGAAGTGAAATCCACGGGAATAGATTTCACAACTGCATGCGATTTTAAAGGTAATTGGTAAGCAAAATGTTGGAGTTAATGACTTATCAAGATCGAGCAATATATGTCATCAATTACTATACATACCAGGAGCCGTTATTCTACCCTCCAGTGAAACCAGTGGGCGATGTGCATTAGTAACGTGACTGACGAAGAACGTCAAATAATAGATCTCTCCTGGTTTAGTTCCAAAAGTCTGGTAGAGGGTGCCATACAAAATAAGGTAGAAGTTGCCATGTTGTGCTGCTGGCCGATCGAATACTTTGAACTTCGTGTCTGGGCCTATTTTCCATGCCTTTGATATATTGTGTAATCCCACGCCACTGCTTTTGATATTCAATTCGAATGAAGGGTCAGAAAGGATATTTTCTCCAAAGTGCAATCTTTTAAAGTCAACAGGGGGTGTTGTGTCTACCTTAAAGCCGTCAGAGAGCGCAGTATTGGACCGTAGGCCCACTACATCTACAGCATACACTTTGCTTCTTACTCGTGTACCTACAACATATATGCTGATGTACATGTACGTAACACAATACATTTGAAACATTGGGTGCAGTGACAGCCCTGTGTGCGATTCAAAATTAGCCTCTTATACGGCTTCACAAACAGAAGAATGAGTATATGCCAACAAGACTACTTTCCCCCTCGTGTTTAGCAAAGTATCAAATGAAGTTTAAAATGTATAATTACTAACAATATCAGACTTCCAGGAAAAGTTCTTGCCTCTGGAATTATGTAGATCTGTATTATTAAAAGGATTACTGGCGTTCTTGTCAAAGACTCCATGCAAACGAAACAGAATGACGACCATATTGCAAAAGGAACGGAAGCCGAATTGAGGATATCCCCAAAAGTAAAAATACATTACCCAACTTTGATATTACTTGCAAGAACACAAAGAATTTTCACGAGGGGGCAGAAGTTGAACGGGATCCAGAAACCCCCGCAAAGTAGTAAGATATCAAATAAACATGATATTGTTTGGGTTGCGTTTTCAATTGTTAACTTACTAACCGTGTTTGAGGCTCGGTTGTGGTACTCCGACGGCAGACAAACGCAAACCTACATTAGAACACGTTTCATTGGCGACAGATCCTTCCACAAAATAGCAGTAGATGTATTTATTGACAAATGACTCCATATCCACGAAGCCATGCCAAGATGCGGACACAGTATCGGCGTCCTTCTGATAAATCATGTCGTGAGTGCCTAGAATGATGAAGAGAAATGCAAGTCTTATTGCAGGACTGGTTTAAGGCCCGAATTCATAAACATATTTTACTTAATATCAAATACGTAATAATGTATTATAACGGTATATGTCTATTACGATGATGCTTGACACTCCAAAAGGCGGTACATGTATTTATGGGCAGGTAGTTGCGATATCGAGGGTCGAGAAACAGGGAAACTACAGAAAGGAGAGACATAAGGAGGGTCCTAATAGACAGTGATAGATAGAAAGCACATTTTCGCCTGCCTTTTTAAAGTGCATAATCCACCCAATTTTGTAAACGGAATAGTTGTATTCATCAAAGACAGTACAGAGATGTATAATATATTTTAGACACATAAATCTACGTCACATTAATGTACAAACATTGTATTCATCCCTTGCATCATAAAGATTTATTGTGGCAAACCATTATGTTCCAATCGTGTACAATTTTCTTTGATACACCATTTTCTGTATTGGAACTCCTCAACATTCAATATCTTGTTGTGCGTTGTGCATATTGTTTCCAGCAATTTGAAATGACAATAAGACATTTTAAGGGCCCTTTTGTCTCATTTATGCGATATTCTCCTAATTTACCCCATATTATGTGATATTTTCCTTGTGTTACTCGAAAATAGTATTCAAAACTGCAGTTATCTGATAGTTGAAAATCCTCAGTTATCTGTTAGTCAAATGTTTTCAAGTCTAAAATATGATACAAACACACTTTTGTCCCTGCTATGCTGATATGCAAAAACCATAAAAAGGCCCCATTTGACGTCAATCAATAAAAGACTCGGAAAAGCGTACCTTGACCATCAGATATCGTGCCAACCACTGGCGGTGTCACGTCAACTACAAAGCCATCAGAATGTTGCAGAGTATACAGCCCTGCAACGTTGTTTGCTCTTACGTTGCTGTAGTAACGTACCCCCTCCACAAGCTGCAGGGAAGTCACAGTAACGGAGTCTACTGATGGGTTAAATGTCATATTTTGAAAGGGCACGACGTCATCCCCTGGTATACAGCAAATTGAAATGAAATAATAATAATGGTGATGTAGTGGTAGTAGTAGTAGTAGTAGTAGTAGTAGTAGTAGTAGTTGTTGTTGTTGTTGTTGTTGTTGTTGTTGTTGTTGTTGTTGTTGTTGTAATTTCTTTACAGCTGGTGTGACAAGTGAATTTATGCCAGAAGCATTTTCCTAGGTCAAACATTTTCTTTTAAGTTTTTATTTCACTACTCGGTTTCATTTTGTCAATCAAGTTCTACAGCTTTTTCTAACAATATCTCTTCACAGGATAACTTTAGGATTCTTCCTTTTGCAGAAAAAAGCTAACGCGCATACCTCCACAAACTCTTTTGACACCACTATGAACTCGAAATCTTTACAGTATTTTTATTAATAGCTGACAAATAGAATTCATATTATGCCAATGACGAAATATACCGCTAGTGTAACTCTTTCAACAGTCACAATGAAAATCATATAATCAATTATTTATTACCACCAGGAAATGTGCTAAGAGAGACTTCAAAACTGGTCAACGGTGCCAGAAGGGGCGACGTTTTGAATTTGTTTTTCCAGGATATAGTCATCTGGTCAGTGCGCGTGATAAAATCTGTGTCCCTTTCGTCCGTTGGATTTTGTAAATCTTTCACCTGCCACAAGATAAATCATGTGCATCACGCCTTGAAAGCACAAACATTCAACTGATAACCGGCAAGAAGTAGACGTCAAACTTAGACTACTGCTGTCAACTGTTTTACGAATAACAGTGGCAATGTGATGACGTTATTAGTTTTTTGCTTTGTGTTGAATATCAACATATACAGTCGGTGGTAAACACATGAATTATCAAACACGAATAATAATACAACATAGTTCTTCTATTTTCATAAACAGCACAGTTTTTCGGGTAATATTCGTACTTACCTGCACGCCAAACAGTTTATTGACTGGTGGATGTGTTTTATCCGGAACAATTCCGTCAGATGTGAATATGGCGTAAGTATCACCGTCATACCATCCACGAACAAAGAACTTGTATTTCACTAGATTCCTCAGACATTCTCCTGTGAAAATATTGTGGTGTTTGTTGTGTTACGTTTAAAGCAACCTACATGTCTAAGAGAACAGCAGCGGAGACTTAAATGTATGGGAATTTGCGACACAATATTTGTACTCTCCTCAAGTATTCCAATTATCGCCATAACATAAACAACTCTCGTACCAAATCCGACAGATGTACAGGTAGGCTCAAGTATTTCAGTTCTATACATAATTTATATATCCATATGCATGTGCGTCTTCTCAGTCTATCTGACAAATTATCTACCTGCAAGACCTCTTTAAGGTACCATTCCTTTATCAAATACCTTCACTCAAACAGGAAATTCTACACTAATGGCCGTCAAAGTTATTGTAGCAGCACAGTTCATGCAATCGTGTGGATTGCGCCATATATGTACATCACGTTTTCCTCTAGAATATCAAAAATTTCTTTTCACCTCGTTTGTTTTGATGTTTGAGACTTATTGCGGCCCACTGTCTGTGTCCACCGTCATGCCAGACTCGGTCCTTGACAGAATCAAATATTCCAGATGGGAGAGACTTGTTTGCATACCCAGCGCTATATTCAAATCTAGAAGTGTTGTAAAATGCTTTTGATGAAACTGCTTTCGTTTCCATCACCACAAATACAAAAAGTGGCTATTGCTACACAAAGTCCAGAGAACGAATTGTAAAACGAACCTTAAATCATACAATTCCACCAATGTTATTACATTTCATCGAAACATTAAATATCAACGGAGAGCTTTAAAACATAAGACTCAACTAACAGCAGACTCCAAACCAGGGCGGCCACTTTTTATAAATTAATGAAAAACAATAGAAACGATTTGTAATATAAAACCTTATCAAATATGTTGTTGTAATGATTTCCCCCTCTTTTAACTTAACATTATTGCTCTGTGACTAATGTAAACAATCCAGAAATATATCTATTAACTTCTGAAAGAAAGTATTTCGCGGTGGTTGAAACTTTCTACTGCATTAGAAAAATGAAAGTACGGCTTCTGGGATATTACATCCGTCCCAGACTTTTTCAACTGCAATTGTGACAATATTTATCTCTGAATAGCTTGATTAGGGGTACTTTACTGAGTTTCGTCATCATGAATTCAAAATTAATGGTCATGTGCGTGTGCTTCATTCTTGTGCCATTTGGGTCATGAGCAATAAAAATGTTAGACGTTTTGTTTGCACACACACACACACACACACACACACACACACACACATACATGTATATATATATATAAATGCACGTATCTGTTTTGAATTCGTTTATATTTCTTTATTTACCGTGATTGCCTGGTTGGCAATGGTCTTTGTTTGGTCGACCAGAAAGGTTAAAGTCAGTGACACTCCCTATTTAATAAAGCATTTGGATCCTAAGACAACAAACAATTCAAATTTCACTAAAATCTTTGTACCAAGTTTTCGTCGAATCAAGTTTTGTTCACCTCACAAAATGTTTCCTTCCCCAATGGAGAATTTTCCAGCTGCCAGACAGGAAACATGAATTAGGAACGAAATCAACATCTTCTTCCGAGTATCCGGCTTTCTGTGTATCGTAGACGGTGATAGCGTCATTTAGATTGTCTGCAATCGCCATAACTTTCTCAGACGCTCATCCAACTTAGTATGATTCATCGTAAGATATCTCATGTGATAATACCAAACCCAAACCCTTTACTTTGTAATGCTGGTATATTTTTCAGAAAAGGTTATCGGACTACCAAATTTACATTTGTTGCAAATTTTGATTTGAGAAATTTGGCCTATCCATGAACGGAACACATTGTTCTTGAGATTGCAAAATAAAATTCAAAAAATGAAAATAAGGCAAACGCGTCTTGTTGCTACGCTGAGACTTCCATCTTAAAAAAATAGACACATATCAATTGTTTTTAAAAACCGATTATGAGCTATGTGCTTATTCATAAGGGTACTGGGTTCCTCTAAGAGACTATTTTACTGGAGTGGAACAAAGACATCAGTTCACACATGTGTATTGTGTCTTGAACTATATTTTTCGATGATATACCAAAATAGTTAGCAACTGATGGAGCTTGACGACGCTTTCAGATAAAACCAGCCGATTATTCATGATCATTCTAGTTATATGCAGCTGGAAAATGTGTGTGTGAAAGTCGGTGCCTAAGTTGTAATATATGCCTAGTTTGTTTAATATTTCTGCTGATGTGCAAATGTATTGAAACATACAACTGTAACACTCCATGGCATACACAGTTATACCATTTCTTGAGGTTCCTACAATACGATCCCATGTGGCTGCTTACCAGTTGTTATGTCTTTACACTGCCTAGTGTGTGGCCGGTCACATCGCTGATCCTGTGGGGAACACACGCAGTCACCCAGGCAACTATGGGCATCACAGCGTCTGACCAATGTCAGCAAGCCACCGGAGGTTGTATAAAGCCCAACATGCACCATAGCACTTGGCAACCCCACCTAAAATCAACAAAATTTCTGCTTAATTTTTTGCTTAGCAACGGATGTCTTACATCTATTTCAGTCATAAACATATTCACTACAATATTAAAAATTTTGAAAGAAAAAAAATAAAAGAAATTGGATTTTTTGATCCGGCCAATGCACTAACTCTAGGAGCATTTTCATGTAAATAGATATAGATACCAATGTCTCAATCATTCAAATACACATATATTTGCATGACAGGTCATGAGTTAGCAAATTTGTTGCATGAAAACAGATTGAATGTTCGATCAGATGACAAAAGGCCAAGAAATATTTACAATTCCTCGTTTTAACCGTACAATCATCATGGAATGCCAAACAATAGATTATACATGTATTACGAACACTAAAGTAAATGATACGAAATTGTCATGCGAAATTGAATATTATGCATAAAATTGTGTCTACTTTGACTTAAGCTTTTTACTCTGTTTTAACTCATAGTCACAAATTATATTTACATATATCGATGTATTATCGAAAACAAATCTTTCATGAAACATTTACTCAAAAGGTAGACACCTTAACACATGAATCTAATAGACCTCATGATAATGTGTACCTTATTTACAGCCCACAAAGTTACATACAGGTAGGTATTTTCTATTAGAGACTTATTCAGGTAAATATCTGCGCTTTGAATTTCTCCTTCATCAAGATGTCTTTCACTGTTGTTTGAATGCTGGATGTAAATTGGTTCAAACTGAAAAAAGAAATATAGATCATTTCACGAATTTCATTGTTTGGGCCGAGCTGACTCTCAGATAACTTAGATGGTAATATCCAGGATAAACTTAAGTAAATTCAGAGTCCAGTAGCTTTATACATTTAAACTCAGGGTTTAAATCGTCTAGTAAAATCCCTTTTAAATGCCAAAATCGGCGCTAATCAAAAGCTGTCAATAGGAGACTAATGCCACAATCGGCGCCAATGAAACGCTCGCAATAGGAGACTATCAGCAAATTGACATTAAGGGATATTAAACCTCCAAAATAATATTAAAATGATGTTAACGTTGCCGAATATAATGCTGGCTACATCAAAAATCAAGTAACCCCAATCATTTAGTAATGTATATGTACACCGATGTGTTGAATTCAATTATAAAATGTGTTTTACTTCTGCGTGCATATATGGTTTATTATATGGAAAGAATGATAATACATCACTCACGTTTGTAATAGCAGTAAAAATTCCGCAAATTAAAGAAAACAATGTAATAAAATAATTACGCATGACACCGTCTTATTTTCACCACTTCTACTAGTTATAGTGGTTTGGACATAAATGAAAAACATGCGAACAGTAATGGTTTTCTTCTGTAAGTCTCTTTCATTTGAAAAGACTGAAAGAGAATCCTCACTCACAAGATTTGAGGCGATACGTCTGAATCACCCCCAAGTCTTTGGTGTTGGCGTGCGGTAACAATTTTCCACATTTCATATGTTGATGAAATGATATGCCAGCCACTGCACACAGTCACAAGACAAGTTTATTTACACCAAACACCTCAATCTGGAATTAACTGGAACCAAACTGGCAACAAATGTCAAGCTCCCGTGGTTTGGAGTCCTGTTTCCCAGTTGCATGAAGTTAAGTGGAAACGGCACTATAAATAGGTGGTTTTAATGGGAACCAGATCGTTTACACAAATTTCAAATTCATTCGAACTGGAGCCACTATTGTTGCACCAAGTGGCATGACATTGCAATTAATCATTATTTTACGTCAATTCAAGCAATACCTACTCCTGTCAACTCCCTTCCAAAGAAAGCTGTCCCGATGTGCATCATGTAGTGATTAATACCAGAATGAAGGTCTGAAAACCCCAACCAAGCAAGATTTAATGATGTAGAGTTCCATGTCATCAGCCCTGGGCGATGACGTCTCAGTCGGGCTGCGTGTTCTGTTTGCACGGCAAACATTCCTCTTGTCGGTGGTGAAGTGTCGATCTGTAAAAAGTATTAAAAACCTATATGCAGGTGTATACTGTAAATGTTTTTCTTCATATTCTATGCTCTTGACTTTTTACTCTGTTTTTCTGTAACACAATAAAGTTACACATTTTTGTTACTCTTGCAATTTCACGATCTAATTCCAGATTCATTGTGTAAATAAAGGTAACATATAAAGCCGTTCGAATCGTTTAAATGTGTTAATTCAGTATATGGTTCAAATACGACTCAAATTTTGAGTGCAGTGTCGTACACAAGAGAGGAGCCATTCAAAAACAAAAACTTCATTTTAAATGAAAAAATAAAATAATATTTCAGTTTTACGGTTACCAGTATGTTGTCCAGCTGGGTCCTGGAACAATGCTTGGCAAGGTTACATGAAATTAGTTGGACGGTGCATTTGCCTCCATCTTTCATGGATATTCCAGTAAATGTGTAATCTGTTGCGGTTCCAGAAAGCTGGAATAACGGATTCGGCATTATGCTTCTTCATCGCTTGCTCTTTTCAACGTTTGTCGAACTATAAATCTCACCCTCTTTATTTTTGGAGAAGATGTATAATACTGAGGTGCTATTTTCATAATCGACAGAGGGTGGGTTAAGTTCACGATTTTAACGACACGAAATGCAACAGACTCCTACAAAAGTATTGCTTTATTTTCTTGGCAAATGTGTGACACGCAAATATCTGATGATATTTTTCCAACATGCTGGTTTATTGCCGTCGCCGACATATGATTATATGAAATCAGCTAAGCTTTCAAAAAAAGTGGCGGGCAACCGCCATGCACGTTGTTTTTTAACTCTTATATACTGTCAATGGGCCAGACAGTGCGGTAGAAGATGGAAATGCAGTTTCCAAATTCTATATTTACCTGGATGCTGATGTCATCATCCAAGTGAGGCTCCATGGAAATCGACATAACATGTTTTTCAATTGGACTTTCTTTGTCAATGTACTGCCACTTCAGAGATAATGAATCTTTTTTTATCTAAAAATTCAAAGTTCAATTATTACCATGAACAATTTCATCAGACAGTTTATGAGGGTCATTGTTGCTTGCAGTCAAACAAAATTGTGGTATCTTTGTTCGTTTTATTTGGGTTTTTTGTTGACGTGTTGTTGTTTTTAATTCTTTTTTTTGGGGGGGGGGTATTGGTTTTTGTTGATTTTTGTTTTCGGTTCTTTTATCTTTTTCGGGTTTTTTGTGTCTGTGTGTGCGCGGGGGGATCAGGATATCATCATTATCAGTTCATTTGCTTAATGTTTTACCAAATGTAGAAATGGCCATCAGACATATTTATATATTCTTATTTATATATATATATATATATTTATATATATATATATATATATATATATATATATATATACATATATATATATGACTTGTATATTTATAATCTTTACTTGAATACGTTTTTGTACACGGAACTGATTTTGCAATAAGCTGTGAAGTTCCCACTATACTTGATCACTATATGACAATTTTTGTCATGTTATGGGACTAATTATCGCCCAGTATTGCTTATAACAAATATATAACCATGGTTAACAAAACTTTATGCGTATTACCAGGCCAAACGGCGTAATGTATGCGTTTTTTACTTCGACGAAATCTAATCATGTAATGAAAGTCGAAGAAATACATGTTAAACCTACCTTAGAACTGTATGTTAAATTCTTCACTAACTCTGGTGCAGTGTCATCGACTTTGAAACCATTCGATGTAGCTTCGGCCCACAATCCTTCAAAAAAATAGATAATCCAAATAATTATGGGCATTTGTATCCTTTTAATATTTTTTGAGTGGAGTGGAACACCGTGACCACCATAACAGTGCTGTGTAACACGTACTTCACTTCCAATATAATTCATTTAATAACCGGCTGCGTGTCAAGAGTATGCCTAAGCAACTCTGTACGAATGCCATTGAAATAAATCGGGAAAACACGAGTCTTACAGAAATATAAAAATTTACTCATGGGATAAAACAGTTTTATCATTCACCCCTGTATCAAACTGTTGTCCGTGAGAGACTAATGCAACTACAGGCACTCGTAAGATGAACTGAAATCACAAAATATCATATTGGGTTAACATTTAGTATCATTTATGATGGTTCAGGCATTCAGGGGAATTAGTTTGACAAAAAGTTAGCAGACAAGAAATCACAGGAATTTCGACGAAAGTATGTGAAAGATGAGTTCCTGCCTATGTTTTACCTGCTTGATTATATGCACGAATTGTGCTATAAATGACTCTGTTCCTTGGTAGATCTGGTAGTTTGGTTAAGAACGCCATTTCATCTAAGTGGAGTCTGGTAGTTTTGAGGATATCGTCTCCCCCGCATGAAGAACCAGCTCGCCACTCATAATGACTCAGACCAGAGTGAGGGTCATGGAATCCGAACCACTGTGCCCCAATACTTTTTCTGGAAGAATTATGCTGTAGCGTTACCTCTAGACTGTGTGTAAAAGGGATTTATACAGAGCTTTGCCCTTTTTCTCAACTGCCTTTTTCAAATAAAAATATGTTTAAACCATCATGTACATATATCAGTTACGTGTCGTTACCTCTTGACCACCATTGCAAAGACCTCCATGTCTGGCGGTATTGTTTTACACTATTGAGTTGGTTACTCACTCGATTGTTCCCAGTTAGACTGTTACAGTGCTGTAAGCACTATCTCTCCTGTGGAATTTGTTTTCTACGCTTCCCCAGTGTCTTCAGAGATACTGATCGCTTATCTTTGTTCTACAGACACTCGGAAAAAGTAGAGCTTGTCGTGTTGGTTGGAAAGTAAACTTTTCTAAGATGGTGTACAGTGGGTAAGATCGCAAACAGAGCGAGGACAGTGGCAGTCAAGCAATCGCTGATTGACAGCGTGCTGTGAGTATCGATCTAGCGACTACTTCTCCTCCCTTGTTGGGAAAATGTAAAATTATGGATTCACAGAAATATGATATGGCTGTCAGGGACGAACATTGTGCTGGTTTAACCAACAACTTGGCTGTGTGTATACTCGAGAGAACACATGTCGGTTTTGTGTTAAGTGGGGTGAAGACAAGTGGCTGTTGTCTCTCTCTGGGGCTGTCTGAAACCATCTGAAGAGGTAAGCTGGCTGCTGTTTGGATCTTGTCTCTCTCTGGGGCTGTATGAGTAGCCAGCTTTGAAGTCTTTGGTCAGGAATCAGCAGATGCAAAGGGATCTGCAATGGTCATTGCTCACTGTCACTCAGCCTTCCACTTTGGAAAACCATCTGAAGAGGCAAGCTGGCTGCTGTTTGGATCTTCCTTGCTCTTCACACATGGGAGGAGCAGATACAGGCAGCGTAGGTGGTGGTGACCACTTCCATGGAAGCTATCACTACTCCATTGCAACGTATGGTGATAGATGTGCTTCTGTTATAAGCAGCATCTGCTTTGGACAAACAGCTGTTCAACGAGGCTTTGGGTGTCTCTATCCAATTTCAAGTGCTGAGCCATCAGACATCAACACTGAGGCAGAGGATGAGCTCCTGCTCTGGGATTTGTCTCTCACCAGGCCCAGGCCACCAGCTACCAGCTGGTGCTCATGCCAATGTTGCTCTGACTGGCAGAGCCCCATACCATTGGTGGCACATGTGGCACCTGCTCCATCCCCCACCCCCTCCAATACTGCCCTGGCTCAACCCAAATTAGACAGTGTCATTACCATATCCATACCGTAGTCCTAATGAAACAAATCCATGTCAATTCCGACCAAAGGCAATGTTCCTTGGTATGTATAGTTGAACACATAAATTTATAGTTCGTATTTACCCAAGAGACCAAAACGTATGTGCAAAGGTCCATAGGGTCGAAAAAGTCATCTCTAGTTTTAGCATGACAGAATGCAAAAAGTTTGGTTTAAAATTATAAGCCTATATCAGTAAATTGGCTTGAACAGGTGCATCATTCATGCGCACATAGGAGCATATAATTTATGAAAAGGGACCAATATTTGTAGCACATCAGAGAATTTGTAAGCTCAGGTTCCCAATTTGTTAAAATTGTCAATACAATTCAGTATTTAAAAAGGTACAACTTGCAACCACCATCTCAACAATGATCATCAACCATATAAGTCCACAAAATGACACTAACACCAACATCAATCCATCAGAAAACCCCCTTAGGCATAAAATTACCATCAACAAGGATCCAAACAACACGATTATATAATTCGATGTGTTTTAGGCATGTAGTTAAAGACATGATGTTGTTTTAAAGGAGATAAACTAAGAGTATTTCAAAAAGAAAAGTGTTTGAATGTGCAAATTGAGCAAGTACATCGGTTCAAATGTTAAACATCAGCCAGAAGCAAGTGACATTAGGCCTCAAACCCTAAAAACGTAGTCAAAAATTGCATCACAATAGCCAAAATTTGTATGGATAGCAGTCACACTTCAAGTATGGTTTCCAGAAGTAAATTTGAAAGGAATTTAAAAGGTTTAAGAAGGCACAGAATCCCACAAGTCATCTAATAAGTCATTTATTAAGGTGATAATTTAGAGTTAAAAAATGTAGTATGCCCTTGTAAGTTATCCGCAAGTCAGCCAAGCATAATGTACATCTAACTCATGGTTGTATAAAGTTCAAAAGGTCAAAATGTAAACCAGTCCTAATTATTGTAAAATTCTACTACCTTTATCAGAAAAAGAATTAGGTTTTATGAAAAGAAAGAAAGAGAGAGAGCGACAGAGAAATCATGTTGAAATTCCTGAAGGTAACTGTAAGTATAACTGTTTTCCTGTAACAGTTTTAAATTTTTTCATTTAAAATCAGACCTAGATCAACTTGTCAGTCAGCTGATTTAGATGCTAATTATTTATACAAGAGAGAGAGAGAGAGAGAGAGAGTACATGAAACACTTTGAGCCAACCTGACATGACCTTAACAATAACAAACTATATTCATCAAGCCAATTATAAAAAACAACATCAGTCCCACTACACTTGGAACACTTACTGCACTTCGATATGTGCAGAAAATGTCTGAATGTTCAAATTGTTACCAAATATATAAAATTTCCATGAAAAGAGAAGCGGACAACAGTTTTCAATGATAGGGATGAGACCAAACCGAATACCAGTTTAACCTTGTCAGATCCAGTATCATTTACGAAATAGTAAGACATGCTAGTGTTCATTGTCAGAAGGATGCATGACCAACAGTAATGAAATTTAAACGAATGAGAGTATCTTCTTCCAGACTTGGAACAGGTTACCAACATATTGGCTGTGGGTTAAATCAGTTTTACGGGATCCCAATCCTCCCACTTTGGAAAACACTCACTTTCATTTAAAGTAGGCTTAAAACAAATTTAGCCCTTAATGTTAATGTACAGTGGTAAAAAGTAATTACCTGACCATAGTATACAGACATCATCCAAACAATGACAGGACAACTAAGACAATTAAGAATTTTAAGTCAGACTACTATATTTACATAAGAATTGCGTAACATGTCAAAATTTGAATTTAACACCAAACAAGGTCAAGACTTTCAGCACCTTGAATCACTCATTCAGAGCCTGGTGGGCATCCAAGATGTAGTTTTTCTACGGGAGAAGGGGTAAGGGGCCTTTGCCAGGTCCTGCCGTGGCTTGTGCCTGGCAGATAGGTGTCATAGGACCCTCATCCCCTTCTCGCCCTTTGCAGCTGAGTTGTACAACCAGCTGATGGCTAGGATTCAGGGCACCCAGGTTCCAGTGTAGCAGCCAACATCCAGCATGGTACTTGGAGTGCAAAGACCATCTACTATGCAAACGCCTTCGGGAGACTTGAGGAGGATGTCAGGCACTCTATCCTTATCGCATCCTACTAACATGTCCCTAGCGGCCTTGAAGTCCCTGTTGGAAGACCTCCAGTGCTCAGTACAGGTTGCAGAGGGAGTTCAGCACCAGCTTGATCAGGCAGCATTACTTGAACCTTCGTTTTTATGGGCAATCTACCCCCAGATTAGGACAGCCTGCACACTAGGAAACCTGCATTTGCAAAGCAGGGATGCTCACCTCCAGGGTCAGAAGTTGCATGACCTTGTCTTTTGCCTAGCATGTGCAGGGCTTCTTTTCCCCCAACCCCTTGTTTAGAGGAGAGATGGCAAGTCCTTTACACATGCTCTGCTGACTGATCCAGGACCTAGGCCTTGAATGACTCTGCTTTGGTCCTTGGCTGCTGCCACCCTGAAGGGTGCCTCTCACTGGTGCTACAGCCCAAGCCATCCTCTGGCATCTTGAGGACCAAGGAAGAGTGGGACACAATCTGAGAAGGGCAAGATGTCCACTAAACCCAAAAAGTCCAGCAAATATCAGCTTTCTGGACTCTTGCTTACTGGACCCTCTAGTCTCAGGGTTGCCCTCCACCACAGCTATGGAGCAAGGAGCCCATATAGTGGCTGGAAAATTCCTGTTCACTTCAGTTCTACACCCTACTTTTCCTTGCACCCAAGTGGGAAAGAGGCTGGCATCTCGCATATGCCTATCATCGCTGAATATGTACTTGGAGATTCTGTCTTTCAAGACAGAAATTCCACAGTCAGTCGGGTCAGCCCTGTGGCCTCAGGCATGGATGACATCCTTGGACCTCACAAACATGTCCTTCCACATGCCCACTGCAGACACTTCACAGAAGTATCTGCAGTTTGCATTTTCAGGCCTGGTTTACCAGTTCAGGGTGCTCCCATTCAGCTTTGTCATGGCACCTCTGGTGTGCACCTGGTTCATGCAGGTGGTAGCCACACACCTTCATTAGAGCGCAGTATGCATTTATGTGAACCTGGACAAGTGGCTGATCGGGGCACTAAGGCACCTAGATTTGCAGCATCACACACACAGACCATTCTGGAACATTGCAAATGCTCAGGCCTTTTTGTCCAGCCTAACACCAGAGCAGATCCTTGTCTTTCTCTGCATCCATTTAGACTTGGTCACCTTCATCTCTCATCCTTCAGAAGATGGGTGGGAGAGATTCCAGGTGATCCTGAAGGCATTTCTGACTTATCAGATTGGCTAAGCCTGGAAGTGGCAAACCGTGTTAGGTTCCCTGTTCTGGATTAACTCTTGGCTTCTGTGTGACAGTTGGTTGAGGGACCAGGGTTACCAAGTGCAGGTTTCTTTACTACTAATGGACTACTGGCACTTCTTTTCACGTGGAACTCGCCATGTACACAGCCTCATCTCTTTGTAGGTGGGAAGTCAATGTGCAGGGCAGAATGGCATTGAGTCTTTGGCCTGTGCAGTCTACCTCCTATCTCATGAACTGGTTGGAACTGGAGGCAATGTACTTAGCACTACTCTCCTTCCAAAAGGTAGTGGATCACAAACAGATCCCTGTTATATGCAACAAGAGGTTATGATTGCTTTCTTCAATGAGCAGGGTGGGTCACACTCCAAAAAACTGAAGGAGTTGGCCAGATGTATCTCTGGTCGTGCTCTGAACATGATGTCCACATGCACTCAAGGCATGTTCCAGGACTACAAAATATCCCGGTTGACCAACTCTCAAGAAGAGATCAGCCAGTAGGAACGGAGTGGTCACTCCACCCACAAGTCATTCAGGCCGTGTGGGCAAGGTGGGGTAGCCCACATGTGGATATGTTTGTGATAACACAAAACCAGTTTACGCTTCTTTTTTCCAGCATCCCCATGTCCTAGTGGTGGATGCTGTTGCCATTGACTTGAGCAATCATTGGGCTAATGCTGTTCTGCCTCTACAGATCCTCTCAAGGGTCATGTGGAAGGTTTGGTCCAACAACTGCAACCTAACCTTGGTTACTCCTTTGCAATGGAGGACAGATTGGTCCCTGAAACTTCTGGAATTAAGCCTCGAGCCACTGCTATGTTTAAAAGCATGCCCAAAACTTCTGGTGCAACTGGTTGCAGATGAGTGTTTTATAAGAACCCTCAGCGGCTCAACGTCCATGCGTGGCAACTGTCACACAACATATCCATGGCAGAGGTTTCTGGGAATCGGTCATGCATAAAATTGACAGAGGGGGGCTTTGAACCATTTCTCAAGCTTGTTGAAATATGATTTCAAATTGGTACACAGGGCCTTGGTAAGAGCTCGAGAGCTGAGGAAGTGTTTTAGTCTGCTGGTAGCACCTATCTACATGGACAAAAGGGCTGCTTCGAAGGTTGTACCACAGTCCTGCTCGTAATGTTGAAGAGGTGGCCCTTCAAGTGTTTAGAGGACACCCACTGGTTGGACATCAAGTACTAGAAATGGAAATCATGTTTTCTATTAACAATGGCTTTGTGGGCTAGAAAAAGAGAGATCCATGCTCTAGCACATGACTGAATCCAATGGTCACCTGACCACTCCCAGGTGACCCTCAGGCTTCACTTGGGCTTCCTTGCAAAGAACCAAGTGGGTGAAATTCCATCTTTGGCCTTCAAGGGTTTCACTGTTTCTGCCATGGATATGGCTTGCCCACTGAGGAAAGAGTCCTTTTCCCAGTCAGATTGATGTGCTGGTATATCTAATGCATGTGCCAGGGGTCAGAGATCCACACTGTTTTTAACCTTGGGTAACTCCCTAAAGGAAGAGGTCTGTCAGAACCTTATCTCTTTGTGGATTAAGCAGACCATCCCGAAGGCCTGTGCACACACTTAGGATAGGCCTTTGGCCCTGAAGCAGGTCTCGACTAGAGCTCATGAGTTGCAAACCTTTAATGCCTCCTGGCATGCTCTAAGGAACTCTGCTGTTGTTGATATCTTCTGGGCTTGGTACTGGTGATCCTCTACAATTTTGTCCTGGCACTACTTGCACCACTTGATAGTGCTGGAGGAGAGCATTTGTACTTTTGCTGGTGTAGAAGGCTCCTTTGCGTAGATTCCTCATACTCCTCCCTTAGACTTCCCTTGTCCCTTAGGCCATCACCATGTTCCAGCTTATGTTGTCTTTGGGGTTTAGAACTGGCGTCTAAAAATCAGCATAACTGATTTAGGCCTAGACCTTGTTTTGAACTCTTATCAGGTGGATATCCCCAGTGTCTGCCAGGCCATGAGTCGGCAGACCCGTTTCACAGAAATTGCCTTATGGAGCCATTTAATGACCCTAAGCGCCTGCCATGTTTTCCACGATTAACCAGTGTTGCTAAATCTCCAGGACCACAGGAATGGAAACAGACAGCATCTTACCATGTGGCAGACTGCTGTCAGGTTGGTGTGTGATTTCCCAGGCAGTTCAGCCCAGTGCCATGCTGGTCAGTACGGAGAGTTTACAGGCTCCACCCAGGATTCTGCTGTTCCCCTCCCCTAAGCTGTCGGTCCCTGTGGTCCTTGGTGTAACATCCTCGAATGCATTTGCATATTCGCAATGGTGGTCAAGAGGTAATGTCATGAAGCTAATATGTAAATTTTAAGTAATTTCGATTCTAGTAAGTATACTAGTATATTTACCTCTCGACTACCAGAGAAGCCCACCCGACCACCCCGCTTCCTTAACGCAGGTATTGTCCACTTACCAATCATCGAGAAGGAAAGAAAAACATGGGAGCATGGGTACCGAAGTCACCCCTGGATCCTGAGGAACTGAACGGAGGCACCACCAAGACCATCTGGTTTTGCAAACAATCGAGTGAGTAACAAACTCCGTTGTGTCAGGCAATATAACCAGACACGGAGGTCTTGGCATTGTTGGTCGAGAGATAAGTATACTTATTAATACCAAAATAACTAAAAAAAATCACGTGTGTATTGGGGTTTTGTTTGGTTTAAACATATTTTATTGAAACAATCGGGAAACAGGATGAGGCGTATATCAATCCATCTTGTACATATAGAAAGATAGGAGAGCTACCGACTTCACAGTACAAAACATTATAAACATGAACAAATTACTTTGGTAGGGAGAACAATACATCACTAAGAGAAACAGAATGGCAAAAAATGGAAAAGGGTTTTGTTTAGGAAAAGTTGAACAAGGAAGAGACGTATCAACTAATGATCGCATCTTGATTGTTAAAAAACAGTATCTGGTCCGAGGTGTGAATCTGATGTTCGCGTAAATTATATTTGCATTATAAAATTGGTTGCAAAAATCTTCAAGAAATATATTTTTCTGCCTACTGACATAATCTTTACTCTTCGTACTTATAATATTTCATTAATTAAGACAAGACATAACATGATTGCTCATAGTTTTAAGGTATGTTGACATTTTCTACAGGCAAGTTAAGATAATGAGTATTCTTTTGTAGTTTGTTTAGAATTAAAACTGAGGGTTCTGGGTTTACAATGTCACAGAAAATTTATATGTTTCATAGGGTTTGTGTGCTTGAATTCTTCACTTGTAATATGAGTAAGGTAAAGTACATGTAACTGCAGTTACGGCATTTCCATTTGCGATATATTTTATAAATTATCAAAAGCGTCCTTGTAATTTTATCAGCATGCATGGGAAAAAATGCACGATTATGCTGTACACATAGCATGAAAACAAAACATCGGACATATACGGCATACACGACTTGAATCATTACAAGGTACCACTGGTCATGTGTTAACACGAAATTTCCTGGCCAATCAGATGCACCTGTGCACCTTTAGTACTTTCTATGGATTCAAGTGCGGTGGCTTTTCCCGTTAGCCCCGTTCCAGAAAAAAAAAGAGAAAAACTAACATTGATGGTTGAAACTGCATGTCGAGTCCCGTCGTGCCATCATATACACTTCCTGGCAAAGGAGGCGAGTTGTCGGGTATGATGCCATTAGAGGACAACGTGGTACACAGACCAACTACGTTGCAAGCAGTAACTGTCACATAGTACCTCACTCCAGCCACCAGGTGCAGATGATCTGCCGTCACGTCTAAATAAGTTCACAAATTAGACACCCTTAACGAAAGTCAAATTAACATTCTACATAGCTAGGCCAACTCGCCAAAATACTGGTCCCTCCATTATAACTAAGCCAAAAGTACCAATCTCTAAATGGAATTTCGGCGGACTGGATCAAATACCTGTCTATTATTACAACCAAATGACCAGACTACCGGTCTCTTAAGTACACTTGGATCAAATGGCCAAAATACCAGTTTTGTTAAAACTACGTGGTCGTATGGCAGGCGAGCAATCACTTCATCACAACTGGATCAAATGGCCAAACGTCAATCTTTCAATTCTGCAATATGTTAGGTTATCATGTCGTCATTTTGTATACTGTAAATATATATATACATGCAAATTTTATTGGTGAAACCTATAGATCACAAGACTTAGTGTAAAATAACCTTTAATATTTTGTAACCGAAATGTACTGCTAAGGGTAAACTTTGAAAAAACTAAGGTTTATCAGCAAATTTAACAAAAAGTGCTCAAAGCGTGAACGCTATGCCTGCTCTAATTTCAGTTTAATATTACTAGGGACGGCTCTCTGCCTTTCTCAATATTGAGCAATTGTCCTCTGCAATACCATGTTGTTTGCATTTTTACGCACATTTTAGCGCCTACTCATTTAGGGCGCAGTTGGAAAACGAATCTCCTAATCATACACGCGGTATCTAAAATCCAAGACTGTAATATTTTTAGAGTATATATCTTTAAAAATATACTCTTTATGGTCTAGTAATGTGAGCAGATTAATTTCTCAAGTGAATGATAGGGGCCTCTCTAATATCACCTTCTTAACATATCAAAGAAAAAACGCAGATGCTGAGTGACACGCATAGACTTTCCTCCGAGAATCTTTTGACTTGTCTTGAATATGCACACCACTAAAGTTAAACACGATGATCCGATGGATCGATGTCCCCGCCACATCATGACAACGAACGTGTAACATTACAACACTTAGTATTAGAATGAGTTGTAAATTTTAGTGCACATACTTTTGGAATAATATGTGAAACTCTGAAAAAGAAAGAGATGACCAAAAATACACAGGTGTATAGAGCAAGAAGGCAGCGTATTTCCAAGTAGAAGCCTGGGTGTATCATCTTGCCAGCACCACCACGGGGATAATTATTTGAAAGCATCTATTCAAGAATATAAGTGCAATGACGAAAATAAATGAGAGAATGGAATTTGTAGTGCATTCTTTTCTATCCAAAATATGATACGTCGCCCTAACATCTGAAAAGATAGAGGCACGAATCTGGTTAAGATCATCCTACTGTAACCAGACCAGTATGGTTAGGATCATCCTACTGCAATCAGTTATACATGCTTTGAAAGGCGCCATGATACTAAAATGCCTCAAATGAATATGTATTGGGTCACCATAACCTTGAAATTATATCAATGTCACCAAAAATACGGCAAGCATAAAACCTTTTTGGAATGATTATTTGATATCAAAATGCACAGCCTAGCTTTAATAGACCTCAAAATTTTGGAAGAGTATGCTGCAAAATACACCTTCAGGAGTCCTTGGGCACTTGATAAAGGTCAAGGTGGACAGCACGGCACCGGACGCATGCCTTACACACGATACACATGTGGTGTAAATTTCAAAATTCTACCTGAAACGGTTTATGGGCTACAGGCTGTGTGGGCATGACAGGCGGACGTGACGGAAACGACGGACATGACGGGCGGACAGACTGACAGTCCCTATCCCCACTGTTCCTATGTCCCCCTGTACCACTTTGGTGGCGGGGGACAACGATGGAGAAAAGAAAGATATGCTTAGCAAAAAACTGCAAGCTAGATATTCACAAACTAGTAATTTGCTAAATTTAGGTAAATATAGAATTAAGTGTGTAATATATTATGCCAGCGATGTTACAACATCAGACACTGACCAAATTATCCTGGCTTGTATTTCTTTGGATCCTTGCTGATAAACTTTGCATCTTTTTGTTACTGGATATAAACAATATATACATGATTCATTAATACAGACGTCTGGACGGGAAATGCATGGAAACTTTTTCCTTCTCGCGAAAGATTTATTTCGAAGGAACGCAATGAGAGTTTTCTCTCATGTCTACTATATGCCTCCACATCCCAATAGACGCATCAACATGCTTCTTTAAACACCAAAAGCGCCCACCTGACACAAGACCGAACTCTTGTTCCTCCAGGACGTCTGAACACTTGGGGCATGTACCAAGGCACCAAGAATAACCCAACATTTCTGAGTGAACGTCATGGAACCCATGCCAATGTGCCTTTATAGAGGACATATTGGTCTGGTAATTTTGATCAAATTTTGTATTTCCATCCAGAACCATTCCTGCTGCTGGTGGAGAGGCATCGACCAGGACGGCCCATGAGCTGGCCACTGTGAAAAGTCCTGCGCGGTTGTACGCCTGGCATGAACGTAAAGTTAGAGACTACATAACAGAGCATAACTTTGCGATATATGTATATTGTTGACTCGATTTATGACGTACAGTTACATTCTTGACATGAGGAAGTGTAAACAAACTTACAGATTGTACACTGCTCATTTATAATTGTTTGAAGGAATGAAGAATATTTCATAGGTTGAGAGGACCGGTTTAAAACCACCAGTTGACTTTTATGGGTAACTGCCTGTCTCAAGGCAGGAGTGAAATTTGTTTCATCACATTGATATTGGAAGATAGATGCTGATGCTTTGGCAAGCTGGAATCTGATTGCTGTCATTGTTGGGTTTGCAATTTATGAATATGGATCATGTTTTTCTGTACTATTAAAGAGAAAAGTAGGCAAGATATTGAATAATGACACCGTAAATGATAATCAAAATATATTGGACATGTATATACTTAACTAGTAAAGCATTCCTCTCCGGATTATCTGTTAAAATTATTTCATGCTTGTACTAAAAGTAAACATACCACTTTCTCATAGTCCTGCATTTGCAAGTGGTCCGACATCCTGAATATCTAATCAATTTTGTTACATTATTGAAATTACAAAATCTGTTACTTCTTATTTTGATGTTAATCAAGTACATCGCAATGATAATGGAGCCGTAAAATTTTAGTGACCTTTCCACTTACCTTTACTGTCACAAAATAAGAATGGCCATCCCGAAGATTAAGATGATGTTTTCCTTGCGATGTTGCCTCCTCAGACTGGGTATTTAAATAATCCATAACATCAGTACGACCAGGATGGGTTCCTACGCCCCATTCATAGTGATCTATTCCACTGATCACATCAACAAAGACGTTTTCCCAGCTAGACGGTAGAAAAAAACACAGTATATAGAAAAAGATCAGCCGATGCTGTTTTTAAAATCTTTGTTTCTTCTAATGACTTCTTTTGTGTTTTTGAAATCAAACTCTAAAATAATATCTCATATAGCTGTATTATAAAGCCGATACTTGCCTTGCTCTTATAATGCTGTTTGATCTAATGTAACCATCCCCAACTCTGATTGGCTTGTCGGTCTTTGTGGGTGGAGTTATCTGCATGGTAACTCCTTCCGATGTCACTTGTGACGAAAGTCCCACAAAGTCAGTTGCTGCAGCAGTAGTGAAAAACGTGATATTTTACTGTGTAGTTTTTTGTAATTCGCAGAATGGATAAAAAATATGAAGAACAACGTTTTCAAATAGCATTATAAAAATATTTTTATTTAAAAATGAAACAAAAAATTACGAACAAACTGTTTATTTGCTTACTGTTTTATGCCTGTTCTCAGATACATTTGTCCATTTCTATCATTCTGACCCGAAATTGTGAAGTTAAATATTGCACCAATTTCTTTCAATGAGAACAACGTGACAATGGTATATTAACCATGTACAAACCATTATTTTAATATTTATATGAGTTATGAAAATAACTCTAGCACCTTAGCCCAGGTGGAAGCAATAATACTTCAAAAATAATTCAAACGACAAGTCAAATGAACTACGCTCAGCACAAGAGCATGAAATGGTAATTTTTCAGACATTCACATGAGACACATACACTGTACACATGTCCATCTGAAGATTATCCGTGCATCCACATACAGTGATAGCGTCATTTGATACTTAGACTACATGATAAATTTTACGTCAATGTACCAAATATTCTGCTTTTTTACCAATGTGTGTGTGTGTGTGTGTGTGAGAGAGAGAGAGAGAGAGAGAGAGAGCAATCAATTGGACAATATAGTTATCCTACCCCGAACTGTTGCAAAATAAGTATGTCCGTTCTGCAGTCGTCCTGGATGTGCTATTGCGTGATTTGTGACGCCAACAGAAGTGAAGCCTTGTATATCAATACCCCCAGGAGTTGACCCTGTGGTAAAAACCAATGCAACGATGATTTATATATACACACACACACACACACACACACATATATATATATATATATATATATGTATATATATATCAGTGTTTCATGTGCAGAGGAATTTCACCGACCGAATGTGTGTGCGACCTCTGTTATTATATTGTTGCGTTAATTGTTAACATGTACTTGACTATGAGTTTAGTGCAATTTAAACTCGTTACATAGTGCCACCTGAGGATAGGAAAAAATATTTAATGCTAATATATACATATGCCAACTTTTGTTTATGGATCAAACCAAATACTTAGTTGCGCAATTATATATCATTCGAAAATACATCTAGTAAGATAATCTGAAGGCACCTATGTTACAATTCGTTGAATATAACTTTTTGACTACAGCGTGAAACGTAATTAGATGTTTTGACAAGGTTTATAATATACAAAACAGCTTTATAGGCTCAAGGGAGTTATTAATTATATTTGCATTTAATTGTTAGAGCTCACCAAGTGCATATTCATACATATGAATTCCTGAATGATGTGGAGCTCTGTTGTGCTCCTCGACGTCCAGGAATGAGTCCCAAGTGATGAAGAGTTCAGTAAGGTAGGTCTTGAGAAAAAAACAGTGCATCATGTAGGGCAACTCTTATTCTGGAACTTTAATGCCCAGCATATATATATATATATATACAAAAACACGACGCTCTCTTTTTATCAAGTTAAATTCATTTCATAAGCCATGATCACTCTGGTTGGTATCCGAAACGGAAAGTTTTACAACATTTTACAAGAAAAAAAAAGCTCTGTACATCCTTTTTATCATGACAAGTACTTAATTTTGAAAAATATCAATGATACGACTAAATCTATTCTTTTCTCACGCAAACGGTTGAGCCATTTGACACACTTATATATATATATATATATATATATATATATATATATATATATATATATATATATATATATATATATATTATTATTATTATATCATAAAGAATTTTGGATTTCATTATGATGGTACTGAACTTGAAATAGAAAATGATTATAGCTATTTGGGTATAGACAGCATTACTTCAGCAACTTTAATGTTGCAATACGCAAGCTCAATGAAAAGTCTTCAAAAGTTTTATTCAGTTTAAACTGCTGTCTCATTAATGGTAGCATAGATTTGGCAATAAAATTGTTTAATTCCCTTGCATTGCCTTTAGCATCTTATGTTTGTGAAGTGTAGGCACTTGAAATTTTGTAGATTCATATTGGGAGACCAAAGAAAATCAACCGTTGCTGTGAAAGGTGAACTTGGGAGCTTTCCCATTCTAAACCAAGCTGTCTGTACTTGTGTGAAATAATGGGCACGCCAACAAACATATACTTGTGATCAGGTTAGTCTTATCTCGACATTTCTTAAGGAGAACCACTCAGCGTTAAACGCAAATGACCCCTGTTGGATTCGATGTGCTCAAACTTGATTTGACAAATTAAAGCTGTCTTCATACTAGGAAAATACAGGTGAAAGTAACGTGGAAAGGTGTATTTCGATTACACGGGAGAATCTCTGTAACGTTTATGAAAAACATTGGCTAAGATACATAAAAGGTACGGACAGAAACTGGAAATAAACTTAGAACCTATTGTAAATTTTAAAATGCTTTTAAATGAGAAAACTACTTAAAACAGAAAATACCCATAGAAAAACGTAGAAACTTCAGCCATCAACTTACGAATGAGTGCTCAAAATTATAAGATTGAAACTGATCGGTTTAATGGAACACAGTTAGTAAACAGAAAATGTAATTACTGCACGCAGTCGCAGCTGGGAGATGAAGTACACTTCATGCTTGACTGCACAAAGTATGATCCCTGCAGAAATGTACTGTTCACAAAACTGGAACAGCATAATGGGTCTTCTATGTTGACCGATGAACAGTTTATTTTTCTCATGTCTAGCTCCAATCATCAAGTACTAAAACATGTCCTTAATTACATTACCCACACATTTGCTGCACGGACCTAGGGCTTTGTCAATACCAGCTGGTTTGGTTGCCACATACTTGGCTATAGTGTAGATTGAAATGAACTATAGTGTAGCAGTGTTCGACACATCTGACATGTATATATACTATATTTAGAGTATCCTGCATTTGTACAGATAGTCTTTCTAGTACGGTAGTTTAAATTTATATATGTTTAACTTTGTACCATACCGAAGTAACGTTGGTTCAAGAACAAAAATAAAATCTGTATTTGATATATATATATATATATATATATATAGATAGATATATATATATATATATATATATATATATATATATATATATATATATATATATATATATATATATATATATATATATATATATATATATATATATATATATCATACGTGCTAGGTTTACAGTGACACATAATTATGCAATTATAAACTTTGAAACAATAATTATGCAATTATTGTAAACCAGGTCTACCGGACAAGATTTAAAAAATTAAAATTTGCCCTCTCCCGTAACCTTTTCAGAAATTATTTTCCATACACGATCATATAAACGGCACTGGCACAGTAGCAGATCAGGAGTTCTGAAGGGAGCTAGGAGATGCGCACGAAAATTTCAATGTGACTCGGGGCATCTCGGGTTTAAGACTCCCACATCACTCTAAAAAGGAACGGATGTTGAACCTTCGTTTCTTTGTTTTGTTGTAAAGGGAGGGAGGGACATGTCCATGGTGAACCCTCCACTGGAAGGAGGCACAACTCATACTTATACAGTCAGTCATTTTCTGCAGGTACGAAGTCACAACAGTAATAATTCTATTTGGTTGTGGTTACCTGTAATTGTCTCGTCAAGCTGTATGAAGGGCTGAAAGCAAGAGCTTGCAAGGAACTCTATTAACATTAAGGAAACATACTTGATATTTCTGGCCTGGCTCCCCAATCCAAACTCTCCCCTCAGTGGGTGGTGTTAGGTCTATCGTGACACCATCGCTGCAAGCTGTTATGTCAGGTAAGTGTTGGCGAAACCTTTCCCGTTCTTTTAAAGTGGCGTTGGCACTTATGCACACAGCATAGCGTTTTCCGTGACTTAGTGCGAGGTCATGTACATTTATAAATTCCTTTTCTGGAAATATAATACTTTTATTGGCATTGGCATGACATTCCAATATTGGAAATTCCAAATGATCAGAGTGCGACTGAATGCCACACAAAACGAAAGCACCGATGCAAAATCCGTGTTATACCCCATACCACAGTCACCTATTAGAAATTATCCTTTGTGAGGCAAGATGTACATTGCAGGCCAAAAGCAAGCTTAATGACAAAAATTACACTTACAGGTATAGTATTTTATGGTAGCTCGTACAAAACTGCAAATAATTTAACTGCGCCTCTGTATCGCTTAAATTCTGCATGGGATATATCAAGGTAGATGGTAACCTGTATAACCACAGCGAATGCTCAATGGATGGTCACAGGGAACAGGAAAACTTTTAGTGGATGGTGATTCGAAGAAGGCATCGTTTCCCTTGCTATGATCCTCTATTATCGCCCAACTGTAGTTTCTGTGACGTAAAGTTGGCCATACAGCAGACATGTTGCAGCTCGACATTGAATAATCTATATCTTTTTTGGGCCATTCGGCATTTTTCTCGAGATGTACAATTGCTGTAACAAACATATAAAACAAACATAAAGTTATAGTGTTCAATTACTAAACCTAAGTTTTGGCCCGAGTGTGCGTAGACTACTGGCCACCGTGCAGTACTAGTAGTACTGCACCTATTAAAATGGAAACATTTATTCATGGGTCAGTCTTTTGTGTGATTCAAGAAAATCCTACACATTGTGTTCATTCCATACACCTGCTGTAAGCTTTTAATGTTTAGATTGGATAATGGTCGCAATTGCAAATACAAGAATATAGGCTTGATGGGTATCTTTATTCTGTGCAGGGACCATGGCTATGCTTGTGTGCGCAAGGTGCTGCGAAGCGGAAGGGGAAACAAAGAGTATGACGAAGTGGACTCAGTTTCCTCAACCCCGACCGCAGGCCCATATTCCCCCACCGCAAGGCTTTTCAAGCCTATCTGCGGTCAAAATTCCTGGACTTGCCACTTGCCACAGGGGCAACCATCAAAATGGTGGTCATCATATTTTAGTCGATACGAACCCATTCATACTGACCACCAAAGTAACTATCCACCGAAAATAATGATTAGGGTTAGAAGGGAACAAACAACAAACAGTGCCCCCAATGCTGTTTTCCTGAACGGAAGTGACCCCCGCGTACGCATTCGAATTTCTCTTTCGCTCTGATTCGGCGCCAGTGAATAAATTTGTATTTTTGTTTCCTTTAATGTTTTATTACGGATGTGTACACAATTTAGCGAATAAAATAAAGCTCTTAAGTAAACGAAAATACGCATTTATTCACTGGCGGCCAATCAGAACGCAGGAGAAATTCGAGTCCGTACGCGGTGGTCACTTCCATTCAACGAGTGCCTCATTTGGAATCGACAGGTTTTACGAGGATTAAAGTGGCCAAAGTGGGCTAAAATACGTCCAACAACTCCATTATGAGACTGATTTTGAGAGAGTGGATTGTGACAAATCATTTGGTATATAGATAATATATGTCGGGGCAGCAGAAGGTGTTTAAAACAGAAAAAAACAGCGTGAGGGGGCACCGTTTTTTGTTTGTTCACTTCTAATCCTAATCAGTATTTTCGGTGGGCAGTGACTTTGGCGGGCAGTATGAATTGGTTCGTATCGACCAGCATATAATGATATGGCCATTGAACCATTTGCCACCAAACCATCTGGTAAATAAGGGTGAAAGAGTTGTCAATTATTGAGTTTATAAGCAAAATTTAAGGTCACTCGATCTGTTTGGGGGATGTTTGTGTAACACACGCATTATACCAAGCAAGATCTGACAAATTTATTTCTGGGGATAGCAAAGTATGCCACTATTTTTACACCTAATGAACACAGAAACTGATCCTGCAGCTTTTTTATGTCGTTTTCGTGTGCAGCAACTGACCAATGCATCATCATTATTGTAAACTGGCGGCAGCAACTGCGACCAGCGCTTCTTTGGGTGTTTTAGAGGTCATCAGACAAACAAACATTGGATTTCTATCAACGTACAAGAGGGTAACATTACAAATGACTGTACAGGACAAGTTGATCAAGTATTGGTTAACTTGTATAGAATACGGGGCCAGCTGGATTCAGATACGCACGTTGCGACAGTCGGAAATACCGTGTGAAAAGTCGGAAGCAATTCAACAGAATTAGTCTTATCATGAATTCACCAAGGTCACTTCTGATTTATTTGATCATAACATTAAAGGAAGACAGAAGTCCCATTATATAATACATTATTTTGAAGCATATGTAATAAAAAATAATTTTCTGAATTTATCTCCCTCATTTTTCAAAATTTCAAAAAGTTGTATAATGAGACAATATATGACGAAAATGTGTGGACATCTCCATAGCCTGAAGCCATCCATTGCAACCTCCCAGTCAGAATACTGTATTCAGCCGACCAATCACCAGTTGTGTTATAGAATTATTCCAATGACATGACAACAAACTTTAGGGGGGAGTCAGACAATCAAACATGTAGCTATTATACTCATTGCAAAGAGGCCCATTCCTCTTGACCAGACTATGTGATTACAAATCTGTGGTAAGTGTTTTTTCAATCATTCCAAAAGAGGTCATGCTGACAATGGCCAGTTCATTGTTCTTGCTGATGACCAGTCAAATGCACTGAGGCAGTAAGTGTGAGCAGGGATCTGTTCTGAATACCAAGTCCCAGGTGTGAGTCTGCAAATCACGCAAGTCAAGGACAAAAAAAATGTCCCAGAGGTTCCCGGGTATATATAAATGCTCTTCAATATGGTAACCATAACCATGCATTTTACCTAGACAATTTAATGTGGTAACAAGCCATGAAGAAAGCTTTGTATGGTAAATGTAAAAGATATAACCTACAGCTTTGATAAGAAAAAAAAGAGTATTTATACTGTCACATACAATTGACATTCCCATGATCCTCTCTCAAGCCACCATGGGATGCCGCTGAGCGTAATTAGGCAGATTTCAGAGTAATGCCTAACATCGAAATGGAGATTTTTCGGGCCTGCTTTTACATTTGCTTTAATCATCTCACACATGTATGTTACTAACTTACACCCTTCCAAAATATAATTTATAATGGGACTTCTGTCTTCTTTTAAATATTTAGCGTTATCACTAAATATTTGGTGTCATGATTAATTCAGACCAAAAAGGGAGCGTAATTATTTCTATTTCCAGAAGTAATTATGATTTTACCTGTAAAAATTTATAACAGAGAAATAAAGTTTCGCTTAGCAGGAACACGATTATTGCACTTGAAATGAATCAAATTGCCGATACATACGCTTAGCGTCTATCACTATCCTAGGAATAATCTTCTGCTTCTCAATAGCGTCACAGTCTTTCACCTCTGCGCTGACTACCGCCACCAAACTGGCTTTGCTAATTCCACGAACTGACACCCGTATACATGTGGTCAAACTTAGCCTTTTAGCCAACAGGACAGTAGCAGAAATCTAAATATCGAACAGGGTACATTTCACACACTGTGCATTCAATTAGCTGATACATAAAGAACTTTTGTTAAGGGTTGTAATTGATAAACTATAAGTGTTTGTGTTTTGTGCATCTGTTCTTTACGTCGTAGTTTCTTCGAAAGAAAAACTGCTATACTACAGTATATATTCAAAGAAAAAATGCACAACGATTTACGTCATTTTCGTATGGCACGTTTCTGAAAGCTTCCCCAGTCAGAACCGATACCTTGACCTCGCGTACAACCAACGCCGCGGAAAGCCATTGGTCTTCGACGTGCAGACTATGATAGGTCTTTAATACGTACAATTCTCGACTAAATGTTTTCTGTTGGACAATTTTCATGCCGGTGCTTCTTATACATTTGGGTGGTGTTATATGGATCTTGCTAAAGTATCTGCTCTATGGACTGTAATTTTTCACTAACAGTATATAAATGTACACTCACATGTGTAGCGTTCAATCTGTGTCTGGGCAACCGCTTCCATGGAAATAATATAGCACTGTTGTGCGAGTCATCTGTCAAAGTCCACTCATAATGTGCAATTATATCGAGATCTGGGTTGATTTCATCTCTAAATTTCTCAATGATAAGCTCCACCTGGATACGTATACAAGAAAGATCTTCAAATATGCTTCAAAAATATTGATTAAAATCGCCAAATAAACTCAATTAATATAAAATGAATATTATCCTTATCAAGGAAAAAAATTAACTAACTTATATTTGGTTCTTATCAATACGATATAGATTCATCCGTATGAAGAAAGGTGTAATGCTTCCCTTCATTTTCATGTTATTGTCTTCGAAATTCAATGGTAGGAAAGATGTTCAGGATTACCCAGTCCTTGAGTGAAATGTTTGAAGATTAACTAGATGTTGCATGGACGTGTGTGAAATGTTTTGTGTTTAACTAGAGGTTGCATGGACTGCTGAGGATCAGCTGCACATTGCATGCACCTCAGAAATAACATGCAAAGAGTCAAGACGCAATTTAGTAGTGAAAGTACATAATTATTTAGATGCATTGCATCACGATTGCGTACACTAAACTGTATATGCAAACGATGTGCTTTATAATATTTATATGCAGACGACAAAAGTTTAAATATTCTTTGCCCAAAACATAACATTTCATTCTTTCTCATTAATTCGGTACAAAAAATAAACTTCTAAATATATTAAATTTGAAGGATTATATGCCGTGTAATGCATGGAACTAAATATTTTTTTCCTTGTTAATTGACTCTGGGGATACCCCAAAAGATCGCCTTTCTCTCTAGACTAGAAAGACATGTAACCAGCCTCATATATAATAATTAATGGCAAAATCATTACACCAAAGATGCTAGGTAGTACCTCGTTTTTGTTGTCATACGTGACGTGCAGCTGACCAGTCATGGGTGGATGTGACGTCACCCAGAAACCACTGGACACTTCGGGTGTGTAGCAAACTGTGTGGTAACATGGTTTAACACGTGACCGGTAACGACTTCCTGGTTGTAAACCTTCACCAGTTGACCTTGCATCAAACGTCATACGGAGGTCAACATAATCTTTTACAATGACCCAGTTTCCTAAATGAAGAAACATCAAACTGGTAGCTACGTTACAAAATCAGAGTCTACTGAAAGTTGAATAGCAATTCAAAGCATTACATTGTCTTTTCGTATTCCAATTCATTTGTTTTCTTTTTTCCCCTTTGTGTGTGTGTGTGTGTGTGTGTGTGTGTGTGCGTGCGTGCGTGCGTGCGTGCGTGCATGCGTGTGTGTGTGTGTGTGTGTGTGTTTTATTTATTCTGTTTTTGTGGGCTTTTTTGTATTTATGTTTTTTTTTGGTCCTTTTTATATTTTTTGTTTTTGGTTTCCGTTTTTGGTTGTTTTGTTTCCATATCAAAATAATCATATTTTTTAATTTTGGGACATTGGTTTAAACATATTTTATTTCATTAAGTGCACTGTTCTTGCTACAAACATATATTTAGCATGGGCGTTGGGAGATAGCATGTCTAGATAAACGTGACAACATTTGTATATCACTATACCATTTTAAACAAAAAATGGATGTATACCTGGAAAGATTTCCTGTTCCACAGCCCACAGAAAATGTGTTATGTAGAATCCATATATAGGTGGTATGGCCCAATGTGCGCTTATTACAGATGTAGATGCTTGGTAGCCCAGATTTTTGTAGCAGGGTGGTTTGGGATCCTGCAAAAATTACATTGCATATGGACCGTTTAGTACCCGGTCATGCTTTTTGGTAATGAACTTCATACAGCTTATCTTACAAAATTTACAAATTATGTTTAAACGGAGCTGATATTGGTATAAGCGTATATATGGGTGTTTTTTCAAGGACAGATGTAGCTTTCGACATGATCTGTATGGATTATGCATAAGGTGTACGGGTTATGAACCCAGGAAACAGAGACTCATTTCATTGCCACATGATCTCAGTTGCTTCGCTGTGTACTCACCAATTGCAAATTGCACGCACTCAGGTTTTTCGCCAAAAATAACTCCATTAAAATTACTCACAACAAACATTGTACTCATCTGAATTGCTTGAGTGATTCCAGATTCAAACTCACCGAGAAACATTTTCAATCATCAGCATGGTTTAATTTGGAGAGAATGGAAGAATGGACTGCGTTAACAGTTTTCCAGGGCGCGCTCTTGTCAAAGCGCATTGAATAAAGTTGATGAGTCAGTCTCTAACTGAGCAATGAATTGGTTAAAGGTAATTCGTTATGTTGAGTGCATATTGTCAATTTGTATATATCTCAATTGCCAATTTCCAACACGAAAAGAGTTAACCGCAAAGTGATATGAATTGATTGTCAACTTCGTCAAATTTGATGCAACTTTTGTAAACAATTAAAACAGTTTACAATGTATTTGCCTCCTTCGAGAAACAACAAATTTAAGGGGAAAAAACAAACCTGGACCTTCATTCTGAGTTTTCGATACAATTCTTTCATATTTGTCTTTAAAGAAGTACTCAGACACTGGAGGAACCAGATAGAAACATGGCAATGTAACGTTATGAACCTACCAGTAAAATTGCACAAACTGTATTCTTTGCGGTTAGCATTCGACCTTCCATCGTTAATCTATTATAGGACGATACGGCATCACTTCATCTCAGCTAACTTGTGTAGCGTTAAACTCTAGACTTTCAACATTTTGTATTCAATTATCATGTCGATATTTACAACGTATACAGAAAGTGTACTGACTTGGTTTGGACATCTCTCACCTGCATGCTTAAAATAAATGAAAAGATTTTTGGGTGACATACCTCTTCATGGTGGCTACCGTTCCTTTGTGAAATATTCATAAATGGAGGACCTGGCGAGACAAAGGGTTCACCTTAAACCTTTATGTGATCATACGTATATGTAAATATATATATATATATATATAGTGTGTGTGTGTGTGTGTGTGTGTGTGTGTGTGTGTGTGTGTGTGTGTGTGTGTGTGTGTGTGTGTGTGTTCACATTATCTGTCATGATGAAAAAGACTGGATGCTGATAAATCTTGCATATATGTACTTGTGTCATGTTTTTAAATTCTCGCACGACATATTTATTGTTCAAGCACAAATAGATCTACCGGTATTTTTAATCAAATATTTGAATAAAGAATCTACCATGTAACCTGGTGAGACCTTTCTGATAAACAATATTTTTCTAATGTGCATCTGATTTACAATTACAACCCGAAAGCATAACCTACGCTGGCAATAAAAATCAAGGGGACTGTGACAGGTCTGTTAATCAGCTGACCTTACACGTACAAACTGAAGTTGTCTTGTGAACTTCAGAATGATTTCAAAGTCACCTTTCTTCAAGACAATGATCACTCTCGTTAACATAATATATTCCGTTACCCAGTTTTCCTAATTTTTATTATTTGTGTCAAATTAGACAATAATAGCACCACCGTGTAGCAGAATATATTCTGGAGATTACGTCCAGGTACATTGCCAAAAGTTGAAAGAGCATCGAATTACAATCTGGGACAAGACGTCAAGCAAAGCAAAAACGCATGAAAAATTCTTAAAAAACGAACAGGCTTAATAATGCCATCTGCAGAAATAAATTAACCTCCAGGAGCTCCCAGAAGTTTCCTTATGCAATGTCAAAAGAATTACCCATGTGGTTTTGGGAGAAGATTATTTTAACATTTTACCAAAAATGTACAGAAAAATTCATTACAAATTCTAAAAATCACTGTAGCGTGACCTATTGAACATAATTGGTACAGAGCCACCCTAGGTAAAGCTGGTTGATTCTTTTGGAAAAGAAATAAAAAAATGGGACTTACAATTGCAGTCCGCATTGACATGCATAGTTATCAACGAGAATGTACATATTAACCGATCCGTACTCAACTTGGAAAATTCTTTGAAAATCAGAGATGCAAAATGTCAGTATTTCACAAATAACTTTGTCTGATCCTTACACTTTCACTAAGTTTCAGAAGAAGCTAAGCGCAAGTTTTGGAGATGAACCTTTACACATAAAAGTTCCTTTAAAAAATTGAAAAAATCGCAGCGCGGATTACTGAACAAATTAAGGTCTAGAGGTCCCAAGAAGTGTGTCAGTGCGATTTTGAATAGGCAGTTTTGGAAAATTGAAAAAATCCCCCCCAAAAAAACAAATAAATAAATGAATGAATGAATGAATGAATGAATGAATGAATGAATGAATAAATAAATAAATAAATAAATAAATAAATAAATAAATAAATAAATATTAATAAAAATGAACATAAAAATTACAAACAATCTAAAAATCACCTGGCCATGTCCATTTGAATTAACTTAGTAGAGTCCCACCCATGGCACATCCCCACCCAGTTTCTGGCAAACCCAACTGATTGTTTTGGGGAAGACATCAAAAATGTAAAATGTGGATGGACTGACGATGGACCATTGACCATTCCATAAGGTAAAACAGGAAAACTGGAAAAATTCGCTACAAACCTTTCCAACCAAGGCCGTCAAAGACATTGAAATCTGGCAGGGAATGATTGTGGGCCAGAACCATTACACCGTCTGAAGATACGAGTGTGGATCCAACTTCATTTGTTGCGTTGACAGTTGCATAATACATCTGGATCAAACAAAAACACATTTGGTTGGGGGTTTTTTTTTTTGTTTTTTTTGTTTTTGTTTTTTTTTTTCAATATTTTAGGACTGTGTTCTTCACACATATATGTCACTCATAAAAATTTGATAACTTTTACACTTGACAATAAACCATCCTCAAGTAATGTATGGTGATTCATTAAATCAGGGACTTGCTTGAAACTGCACTTAGGAAGCAAATGTATTTATAGGAGGTGCTCCGATTGAAAACCATCAGCAGATGTAGTTTGGAGTGGTAAAGTGAATATATTGTATTTGTCTTTTCGTTCGTCCAGAACCACTTTCCTGGTAGTCAATATACTATTCCGTAGTCCGAAATCTCCACTCCATAAGCTAACCTGTCACTGTCAAATCAATATATATATATATATATATATATATATATATATATATTCGTCAGCAGGTACCCAGAACATGTTTTGGAGCCTGTACCCATACATGTTTCTCTGAGTAGCGGTTCATCATGTAAGCTAAATATCCAGCAAAGACAGCCCACATAATAATGACGTGATATATGAACGTTGAGTGCATTAGCTGAGGATCAATGTATGATTTTGCAATATCGTTCATGTAAGTTTCTATAATATACAGTCGTGATGCATAATCACATTATAAACCTACTTAAAATAATCATACGCGGCCTACATATTTGTTACGGTATAACATAAACTTAAAAATTTAACCCAAAGCAACTGCATATGTGTGCATATACGTGTATCATATTACCTTAAACAGTGTTAAATTTAGTCGAACAGCATTAAATGTTGTTGTGTTTTCTGCTTCTGTCCAATCCAACACGTCATTTGCTCCCGGAAAAGAGCCAATTGCAACTAAAAAGCTCACGGGCAAGTGGATATCGTAGAACCCATACCAGCGCATTTGCAGTTGGGAGTCATCCGTCTGATGGTCAACATCTTCCGCGATCTGAATGTGAAGACAAATGACGTAAAACGTTATGTCCGAGTAAGCCAATTGACATTTTCAAAGCTTTGAATCGAAATACATTTTACTAAAAGAATCAAGATAAGTATCGTTAATGAATATTTTAAGTTGATAGTCTCACTTAAAATACCACCCAACAACTGCTTTATCATCGGGGGTATCCTGCTGATTCGCAGGAATAAGTCAGATATTCTGAAGAGGAATAATAATATTAATTAAGAAACGAACAATCGTAACAAAGGACAAATCTTGGAAACAAAAGGTCGTCGAAAATGTGTTATTTTATGCATTTTCACGCAATAAAACATGGTCATATTTATTTATTTGTTTTGTAACCAAGTTATTACTTTGAGTCTATTTTCCCAGGTGAATAACTTGGCGAGACCGTGACGTGTTGTATAGTGGTAGTACTTCTGATTTATTCTTATTCTTGTAGCAGTTGATCAGTACAGATGTATATGCTGTGTTATGTGAGCACGACAATCATTTCAAGGTACAAGCAACTCAAAAAGTCCGAGCTCCGCTCTCTCAGAAGAACCGAAACCTTCTCTCTCGAAATTACTGTCAGGGCCTATTTTAAAGATATGTTTAGAAGCAATTTCGTTTTAAACAATAATCTAATCAACGTCTCTTGCCAAGAATCACTAAATTATTCAATGCTTAAGCAGAAGACAGTAGATGGATTTGTACTGGTATAAACAGTTAAATATTTAGAACATATGATTGAAACTGAGAAACGTGAAGCCAAAAGTTGGTAAATTAGATTATCTTGTTAAGTGATTTCCTGTATACGTAGTTATTAATTCAGAGCTTGGACACCAAGCAAGGAAGTATCGATTTGCTTAGCAGATTGTCCAATAAAGATATATTTTAAAGTCTTTGCGCTGAAAGTTCAATTGTTAACTTAAAGATAAACTTTTCCATGTAGGCAGCAACAGTCATGTTACACACGCCCTCTCCTCAGTTTTAACTTTCTATAAATGAAAGTTAAATGATTAAGTTGAGTAGCATGAAAAGTTTATGTTTATTACGTATAATTCCAGCAGTCAACACAATTTGCAGATATAATGTTTGTGACATCATCATCATTATGGTAGCGTGAGGTATGATATTAACCAGTGCATTCAGTTCAGGGAGGGGACGCAACTTCTAATTATTCTCCCAGGGCTGCGTCGAAGTCTTGTGTTAAAGTTGTGAGATCGGTTTCACAGAATACTTTGGTACTCAAGATTAAGCTTAATCCATAGTGCTGTCGAAGCATAGAGTGAGTATCCTCTGCAGCTTTTTCATAATCCACCATACTTTGGAAATAGTTTGCCTTGGAGAAGGCATGTACTTCATACCTTCTATTTCTCCTCAGAAATTGCAGCCAAGCAACTTCAGGTGGTTTACTTATAATCATAAGCTGGATTTGACATCCCTTTCTAACACACAGCTGCATGAAAAGTGAAAGTAGGTGCATGTACAGTGGCTTTAATTGTTCATATTCGGCATCAGATAGGTATAGTCTCATGAAAGTGTGTACATCGAAGAAGGAGCGATCAAGCAAAATCCCTTTTTGCTGACCATCATTGGAGTCCTTTAATTGGGTCCGCAGTGCTTGCATATCTTGTTCCCAATAAGTAATTAACTGATGTACTTCCCAAGAGAAACTTGGTATCATTTTGTGGTAAAAACAGTCAAGTATTTCTAATGACTCCTCTGTTTTTGTGTTATGTTCATCCAATCTGAAATAGGATTCGGACGCAGATTGTTTACTCCATTCACGCAGGAGAGTGGATTTGCCAATGCCTATCCATCCATGTAGTAATACAACTTTTCTTGTAGGTAATTCAGACTGTCCATGGGAAACGATCACTTTTCGCTGGTCACTTCCCTTGGGGTGGCTTGTGGATGTGTCGTCTGCATTGGTAATGACGGCTCTGTCACTGACGGAGTTGGTTCTGCATAGACATTAGGGGTGGCACTAGGGTTATCATTTTCAAGACTAAGAACAGCATCATCATTATGCAAATCACCATCAGTTTCTGTTCTTGGCTGATAAATAGCAGGAACAGGAGAATGAAAATCAGCTTGCTTGTAATAGCGATAGTATAAATATCCTGAAATTCCAAAACCTACCAGAACTATAGTTAGAAATAAGCCCAAAAATATTTTCAAACCTAGGTTCGAAGGTTTGGCATATATAAAATTTTGCTTCATTTGGTCTAACGCGGTTTGCAATTCAGCTATTGGCAGGGGCTGTATGTCAGATAATAGCAATTCATTTAAATCTAACTTGGGTATCAATTCATTGATAGGTACATTGGAAAAATTCCATATATCTTTTAGCAAATGGTTTACTGAGAGTGGACTTGAAATCAATGGGGCAGACACAGATGTAGAATTCGCACTAAAATAGGGTAGTAATTTAAAGTGTGGTGATCTAGCTTCACATCCCGAATTTAATCGAAGTATCTCGACAGGTTTAGAAATTTCTTGTGTCCTGATCTGGGCTCTATTCCCATCATAGCAAGACACAGTCAAGGTAAATGGTTTTCTTGTCGCTATAAGCCAGTTTCCAGAGCGCAAGTAATGGACAATAGGAAATTTAGAATGAGGCTTTAAAGTTCTTATACAATGCTTGTCAGCAGCATGTTGGTCTTGCATGAACAGTGCAGAGATACATGAAGGAGTGTGCATAATTGATTCAACGGGCTCTAAGAAGGCACAGTAACCATCTTTAGCATTCAAACAATTAATTGCGGATTGGTCTGTAAGCAGAACGTACATGGTGGCATCTTTAGACACTGCTAGGTAATTACTTTCTAATTGATATTGGGCAATGAGATCAACCGATGGGTTAGGTATAGGAACACTTATTGATTCATAGAGTGTAAACATGGCATCGCGCCGGGCTAGAGGCAACACTATGAGTAAATGAATTTTATTACCTCGAGGAATTAGGGCAGTTGCAAGATGAGTATAATACCAGGGCAACTGTGAGCTTGGAAGCTTCAAATGTGCTGGTAATTTATGCTTTATGTCACCTAATACTTTAAATAGCTGATCAGATGAGACTAAAGTGGAAGGCAAATGGCCCGTATTTATTACATCAACTGCAGATTGCAATTCAGATATGTCCCAGTATGTTTGTTGTATTGAAGAGATAACTAAATGAAACAGGTGATGCAACTTGTTGTTTAAGTTTGTAAAAACCAGGAAGGGTTCTAACTGTAGTAATTTGAATTGTATCTCATGCACAAAATAATGAAGCTGGGAGGTAACATTTGCCAATTTTGTTAAGGCATATCGATTTTCAATAGTGTTGGCATGAGTTTTGTTGAGAAAGGTTAACCCTTTCTTTACCACCTCGACAAGTCTGGATTGACGCGATTGTAATTTTATGACCTTTTTGCGAAGCTTTTTCATATTTGCTTCAGATGAAACACCAAAGATTGCCTGGAGTAGGTCTCCAACTATTGGAATAATAGCTCTAGGTGAACGATGATTGAGACTATTTCCTTGTATCTGATTTCGTAATCTCTGCCATGCTGCAGATAATCTGTCAGTGCCTTGCCTGAATTGTGTTAATTCAGCTTTTACTAGCTCTACAGTCTGGTTAGCTAAGACCGCATATTGTTTACGTTGCATAACATTCATCTTCGAATCAAGTTGCCTTGTAAGCAGAGATTGAACTGATTCCTCAACTGCATTAACAGCCTTCTTGAGACTGTTCATCCCTGTTTCATATGGTTGGAGGTCAGTGGTGAAGGATAGCAACCAAGTGCCATAAGTGGCATATACTTCACGCAGAGGAGTGAAAAAGGTTCCAGTTTCAGCAGTTGTGCGAGTGACGGAAAGAGAAAGGAGTAGTAGAGGAAAGAGTCTGCAAGAAGAAAGGGAGAGAAAGATTTGAGAAAGGGACAGATAGCAGTGCGGAAGAGAGAAGTATGCTACCAACAACAATTCAGATACAACTAGCTGCGATAACATACAAGTATTCATTTCCGGTTAGAATTTCTATTGAGGTCATGCCTCACACATGAGTCGAAATTCCTACTAACCAACATTGTGTATCTCAGCTTACAAGCATGAGCCAGCTATATAACCAACATTGTGTATCTCAGCTACAAGCATGAGCCAGCTATATAACACGGATAATCACTGCAAATATCATGCCCACTAGGATACCCACTATTAAAAGTACCCAGTCTGGCATATTTGGCAAGCTTAGCAGAGAAATATCCATGGGCAAGTGCCCAAAGTCCTGGTCTGCATTATAATGAATGCGACGTCTTTTCGATCTCAGGTCGTGAGATTTATTTACCTCTGAAATTGGTGCAGGTTTTCGTTTTTGCGCAACTGATTGCCTAAATCTATCGAGAAGACCATACCTTCGTTCAGGGGTGGGTCTAAGGTCATAACGATGCCCTGAACCTGTCGTCACAGGCTCAGGCACACCGGAGAGTCGGTTCGGTCTGTGTTCTTGATTTTGTGATCCAGTGACATTATCATCTGATTCCCGTGGTAATGCACTAGGACTGGGCACAGGGATCAGCACCTTGGCCTGTCGCAAGGGCTGCTCTCTGGTTGGAGCTTCATAGTTTCGAGCCCTAATAGCCTGGGATTTATAACATATTGGTCGGGGGGTTACCCTGTCCTTATCCCAGATACTATCAGGATGAGCTGGGTGCAGGTGTTCTGCGTGAACTGATTTTGTTTTTCCAGATAACTGGTGTCTTATTATAAAATTTACCGGTGATAATTGGTCTACTATCCGGTAATAAGGTTTCCATGCTGCAGTCAGTTTAGAGGAGGTGCCAGGCACAAAAGTTTTGTCATAGTGATAGACTGCGTCACCTACCTCATATGTACATTTTTCTGCTCTTTGATTAAAGAACCTTTTGTTCTTGTCACGTGCCTCTTGCATGTTATGTTTGACTAATGAGTATGACTCATGCAATCTTGCCAACATGGTGGGCACATAACGATCTCCCATGTACCTTAGTTTTGGTTCTAATAAGGTATCCATAGGCAGTACCGGGTCTCGTCCATATACTAGAAAGTATGGAGTAAAGTGTGTAGAATCATTCACACTTGTTCTGTAGGCCATAAGTGCCGATGGGATGTACAAGTCCCAATTTCTTTGATCCATAGATTCCAGGGACTTGGCTAAAATATCATTGAGCACTCTATGGAAACGCTCAGTTTTGCCATTGGACTGCGGATGATATGGTGAACAAGTTATTCTGTGAATGTTTAGTTCCTTGCTCAAGCAGTCCAGTATTTCATTGACATATTCAGTTCCATTATCTGAAACTATTGTACGAGGGCAAGCAAAACGAGGAATAAATTCCTCCAGCAATAATTTAGCTACTGTCTCAGCTGTTTTGTCTGGGCATGCGTAAGCCTCAGGCCAACCACTATAGTGATCAACTACTGTTATTATATAGCGGTTCTCAGAAAAACTCTCAACATATGGTCCACATGTGTCAATACCTAGCATCTGGAATGGATATTCAGGAATAGGCATATCTTGAAGCTCGACACGCTTCTTTCTAAGTTTCCTAGTGTTACAAGTGACACATTTGAGAACATGATTTGCTACGTCTTTGTACATATGTTTCCAGTAGTAGCGGGATCTTATCTTATCATATGATTTATCGATTCCAAAATGTCCAGCAGAGTCATGATAGTTCAACAACACAGTGTCAACAAGGGTGGAAGGAATGACAAGTTGCATACGAGGCTGGGCATCTAACCTCACTGGGTCAGATATATGGTATAAAACACCACTGTCTAACACAAATTCCTGAGCATGTTTGGTATCAGATTTATTATTCAAGGAATCAATAATGCTCATCAGGTTGGGATCCTGTCTTTGCAGACAATCGATATCCTGCAACTCAATCACAGAAGCTGGTTCCCTAATTGGATCATTACATGATTCGTTATCAATTGGTTTTTCATGTCCAAGTCCATCAGAATCAATTACATTAATTTGCGTAGCCGGCTCTAAATTGGAATTTAAGTGGATTCTACTTAAGAAGTCGGCCCAAGCGTTTGATCTACCACTGGTGTGTTGAATGTCACAACCATACTGATTGATCAGTATGGCCCACCTCTGGACCCGTGTGTTGGCCATTTCAGCAGTAAATAGTGACTTTAGAGGCTTGTGATCTGTGTAACAAGTAAACTTGGCCCCATATAGATAGTGTCTGAGCTTTGTAATTGCATAGACAATAGCATAGGCCTCTCTTTCAATTGTAGGCCATTTTTGTTGGCCCTCGTGGAGCTGATGCGATATATACTGTATCACATGCTCTCCAGCATCTGTTTCCTGAGTGAGAATTGCCCCAACCGCATATTGTGATGCGTCTGTGTATAATTTGTAGGGCAGTGACACATCAGGGTATGCCAAAATAGGTGCATTCATAAGACACTCTTTTAGCATGTCATATGCGCCTTGTGCTTCAGGAGACCAGATAAATTTAACATACTTCTTAGTAAGAGCAGTCAGTGGTCTAGCTATGTGACTAAATTGTGGAATATATCTCCTATAAAAACCAACCATACCTATAAATGCACGTACATCACGTACAGTCCTTGGAGGTTCCATGTCTTTGATAGCTTTTACCTTTTCTGGGTCCGGAAAGGAACCATCGGGCGTAATTACATGGCCTAGGTACAACACTTTACTTTGGAGAAGGTGACACTTTTCTGGTTTGAATTTCATTCCTGCTTCGACCATTCTAGCAAAAACTAGTTCTAAATGACGCAAATGGTCTTCGAAAGTCTTGCTGTAGATGATTACATCATCAATGTAGACCATTACGCAATCACCAATTAGGCCTGACAGGACCTCATTCATGGTATTTTGGTAAATAGAGGGCGCCACTGTCAAGCCAAAAGGCATGCGATTATATTCGTAAAGACCTCTGTGACAAATAAAGGCTGTTTTGTGTTTGTCAGTCTCTTTTATTGGGATTTGTAGAAATCCACTTTTTAGATCGCACACACTGAAGTAGGAAGCGCCCCCTAGTTGATTAATCATATCCTCAATATTTGGAAGAGGATAGGAGTTCTTCACAATATTTTTGTTCAATTTGCGATAATCTATAACAAGTCGCATCTCACCATTCTTTTTGGGCACTAAAATGACCGGACTAGCATAAGGAGAACTGGAAGGTCTAATAATCCCTGCTTCAAGCATGCTATCCACTTGACGTTCTAGCTCTGGTCGTAGGGTGTAAGGTGTGCGATACGGTTTCTGTGCAATAGGTGGAGTGTTACCTGTGTTTATTCTAAGTGAAGTTGTCTTGGTTGCACCAAGTTCTAAATCATTTAAAGCAAATGCATTCCTGTAACTAGCAAGTAATTGCTCAACAGCAGTTTTTCGTCCGTTTTGGATGTGAGACAAGTTGAACAACCCAAGAAATTGCTCTTCTGAGTGCTGTCTCACAGTAGGTAAGTGATCACATGCTTTAGTTTCTGTCTGGGACACATGCAGGATGCTTGCTTCATCAAATTGCTCAGCATATGCAATTGCAGCACCTGGTGGCAAAATCAATGACTGGCCAGTGGTATTAACAATGCTAATTGGTACTTGTCTGTCAGTGCCAAGAGTGGCTACGGAATTTGGAATCAATATTCCTGGCTGATCAATTATGTTGGGAGCATTGTCCAATAGGGTAACCATATAGGTTCCCATAGGTACTTGCCTTGACAACCGAGCAGTGGTGATTGTGTCAGTGTAGGCTGGCAATACGACTTTTTCATTTACTTGCACTAAAGAACATTGTAATTTTGAACCGTGCTTGGATTTCAATATGACCACTTTGTCATAAATTTGTAAAGTCCTACTTTCATAATCTAACTTTGCCTTGGTCTTAAACATGAAATCGCTACCCAACAGGGCATCTTTTGTAATTCCTCTTAAGATTTCAAAAGTAATCGATATCTTGGACTTGCCAACATAAATTGGAATATGTAATGAGCCCAAACTAGTCAATTTTGTTCCTGACACTCCTGTCAAAGCTGGTAGCTTACTTGGCGTTAATTTTGGCTTTCCTTTCAATTTATTGTACAGCGATTCAGAAATTATGCTGACATCAGCACCACTATCGAGGATAGCATCAATTTTGAGGGTATTTATAGTGATTGTGATCATTGGTGTGTAAAATGGGAGTGAACGGGTTAATAGTACACCCGGCACAGCAGTTCCATTTCCTGCACCAGGGCCATCTAGTTTAACGACGTGGGTAATCTATGGCTAAGCGGTGTTGCCTGTGGAGTTTGCGCCAATTGCGCCTTACGTATTCTACATTGTCTCCAACGGTGTCCTACCTTGGAGCAGTGGGCACAGATGGGACGACCATCAGTAGTGAATCTCATCTGGTCCTGTGGGTATTGCTCATTGCTTTTTGGTTTGGGGTTTCTGGGTTTCATTTGCCCCTGTTTCAAAGTGTTTTTGCTGTCCATGGACAACTTTTCTGTTAATAATACTTTGAGCTCTGAAACAGCTCCTTCTAAATTATCAAAACGCTGTTCATGGCTCCTTGCAGTTTCTACTGCGTCAATTTCCATCGGCTGCTCTTCAGCACGTCTTAAATCAAAAGTTTTGTTGGCCAACTGTTCACTTACAGCTATTTGTAATGCACCATCTAGCGTGACAGGCTTTATTCTAATTATTTTCCTTGCGATGCTGTCATCCCTTATTCCATCAAGGAATACATCTTTCAATTGAACTTGAATTAATGGATCGCTAAGATCCAGAGTGTTATATGCCTCTTCGGCCAAGTCAACTATCCTCTCCGCAAATGTTTGCACTGCCTCTGAGGAGCCTTGTTTGAGCCGCTTGAGACGTTGCATTGCTAATTGCATGTCGGAGGAGTCACTAAAACGACTCTTTAATGCATGCAGTAAATTTGGCCAGGACAATCCTGGAGACTGTCTCAAAACTCGGGAGCAAAATTCTGATGCAGCCCCCTTCAATGCCTGGATTGCTAACACTTTCATTCTTTCATTATCGTGATTTATTGTGATACCAACCTTGTCCATATCTCTCATCCACATTTTCAACTGTCTCCCCCCTTCTCCAGAAAAGGGTTTGACTTGATTTACAAGTCCTTGTGTGCGTAATTCATACTGTATTTCCTTGAAATTTTGAGTAAATAAATCAATCTGAATATTTTGTTCAGCCATATTCCTTTTTTATGTAAATAGACAAGGTACAATTTTTTTTTTTTTTTTTTTCAAATTTAGACACAATGTAGTCAAAGTGATGGTGATTTCTTAGTTCAACAATGCCATTCAAAACCATGAAAGTGATACATACCCGACTGTAGCCATCTGTTCTTATGTTGTCTTCAAATGTCCTCAGGCTTTCACAATCAGTTCTGCTTTTGAGTCGCAAGTATATATGAATCCTGGTCGAAAGGCACCAAATATATGTAACCAAGTTATTACTTTGAGTCTATTTTCCCAGGTGAATAACTTGGCGAGACCGTGACGTGTTGTATAGTGGTAGTACTTCTGATTTATTCTTATTCTTGTAGCAGTTGATCAGTACAGATGTATATGCTGTGTTATGTGAGCACGACAATCATTTCAAGGTACAAGCAACTCAAAAAGTCCGAGCTCCGCTCTCTCAGAAGAACCGAAACCTTCTCTCTCGAAATTACTGTCAGGGCCTATTTTAAAGATATGTTTAGAAGCAATTTCGTTTTAAACAATAATCTAATCAACGTCTCTTGCCAAGAATCACTAAATTATTCAATGCTTAAGCAGAAGACAGTAGATGGATTTGTACTGGTATAAACAGTTAAATATTTAGAACATATGATTGAAACTGAGAAACGTGAAGCCAAAAGTTGGTAAATTAGATTATCTTGTTAAGTGATTTCCTGTATACGTAGTTATTAATTCAGAGCTTGGACACCAAGCAAGGAAGTATCGATTTGCTTAGCAGATTGTCCAATAAAGATATATTTTAAAGTCTTTGCGCTGAAAGTTCAATTGTTAACTTAAAGATAAACTTTTCCATGTAGGCAGCAACAGTCATGTTACAGTTTATTTATTTATTTATTTATTTATTTATTTATTTATTTATTTATTTATTTATTTATTTATTTATTTATTTATTTATTCATCCATTGATTCGTTTTCATTTATTTGGCTGTTGGTTTATTTATTTATTTATTTATTCATGTATGTATAACTTTATGAAGATACTTGCTCCATAAGCAGGATCTTGCCCAGAAGGATCAACATCTATAACTACACCGGCAGATGGAGGAAGTATGTTATGGACATACGCTTCCGATGTTGCCACCACATATAACCCGGCAGTATTTTCTGCTTTTATCGACACAAAGTATACATGATTTCCATGCAAGTACCAGTTGATTTTTCCCAATGGTAAAGCAGCACATGAAGGGGTAGCACTGATATTACAGGATGGACTACCTGCTATTGGCGCATATGAATGTATGTCTACATCTCCCGAAGATGTGCCTATAAAATATGAAGTTAAATTGTACATACCCATGCCAGTGAAACAAATATTCTTCTTAATGCTATTAGTTTCATATAATCTACGTAGCATCCACATTATACAAAAATACATGAACGTAAACATCGATATTATTCCATATGTTCTCTCTACGTTTTAAATGATAGACCTACAGCATTCCCATGCCACAGCTGGGAACCAATTTCACACTTCGTGTCAAACCCAAACAATGTATATACACAAATGTTTTACATACAATAAATATTACAGATAGAACAAATTGTGTTAAACATATTTCCAAGAAAAAGAATTAACTTGACCATTAGTTCACCCACAAAGTTTCATGCAATTTCCATGAGCCCAATTTTCGTGTATCATCTTTCAAGTGCAGATCATTGTTTCCTTTTTAGTTTGTGCTTCGGAAAAAACATTTGCATGGCCGATTTTGAAATTTTAAAGGTTTTTACAAGATGAATGTCCTTCCTATTAGTTGTCAAAATTTCGAGCTTTTAACTAAAGTAGAAATATAAGAAAAACGCCAAACACCACACAGGCATGTGGACATCCGAACGTCCATGTGTCATTCTTTTGGTCTTCACCCGCCAAACGGAACAATGCCACCCGTCAATCATACTTAACAGCCTGTCACGTGGCTGCAGGTAGCAACGGCCCATGGCAAAAGGAGAGTGGTATCAAGGCGGCAATGCGAAATTAGGCAGCATGCCGAAAGTATATGTTTGTGGGCAGGGAAAAGATGCAAACATGCTAACATATCATAGCCTTAGTGGTTTACTTTATAATTATCTTGCTTGTTTTGCGTTCTAATGAAGGGAGCCTTTAAATGTTCAAGAGGAGCGGGAATCGTCAGACGATGTCCCTTCAAACTTTAAAGGCCGTGCCGCAATGGACTACCCCAGTAGTCCTTCACACCAAAGACAGGCGGGGAAAAAAACTGACACCCTAATCAACAATACCCACGTACATAATAATATTTTATCGGAACCCAGGGATGAGGAAATAAAAGTACAAATAATCACATCGAAATAAGCATAAACGTGAACAGCAGAGAAAACACACAAAATAGCGTTACAAAGCTCAGGTTGGAAAGAGAAATGAAACTCCTTGAGAAAACAACTGCAAAATAATGATAAGCTAACTAAGTAAAGTGTAAAGACAAGTCTAACAAGCTAACTACATAAAGTAATAGTATACAGGTAGGAGACGAGTAAATACAATAAAACACTATCCCTAAAAACGGGATGAAGAGGTAGGGGGCGGAAGACCAAACCCGCTATCCCTACACCGACCACAAGCGGCCGCAGGCCGCCGCACCGAAGCAAGGCAACACAACTTTCGTTGCCAGGCTTGAGGTCACGGGGCCGGAAGGGCCGCCTCCATGACGTCATACTCTGAAACCAGACTGTCGCTGTCGCCGTTTGACAGATCGCTGAATAATGTTTTCCGTACTTCAAAGGCTCTTTGATTCATGTGATCGGCCAAGAATTGATTGACAACCTCCCCAAATGTTCAGGGACGATGTTTACTACGTTTTGCACAAATATCAACTCAACTTGAGCAAATGGTATTGTTTCAGAGGGAAATGAATCCACATCAAAGGACTTTGAAGCTTGTTTTCTCAGAAAGGATAATAGGACGAGAGCCCCACCTAAGAATGGTTATTCCAAGAATACGGCTGAGCGAAATTTAATCCGGTTAACGGCTTTTGATTCTTTAATGTCTGAACTGCAAAAACGATTCAGCGATTTTATAAATTTTGCTTCGTTCTTTTTCTATGAAATGAAGAAAATGAACATCCTAAAAATCAAAGGGAAAATTGAAACGTCAAACTTTGAGGATGGATAACAGAAAAACGAAACCAAACATAAAAAATCGTAGGATCGTTTTTTGTTGCCAATATGTTAGGATTAAGATCCAAGTGTAATGACGATTTTATCACAAATAATTTGTGACTTATATCCACATTTATGGGGTGGATGCTTTGCGGTCCACTTTCAATTGTTTATTCAACAATTAACATCACAGACACCCAAATACGGGACATATAAATTCTTTGGAGTATGCCGAGTACACACATATATGATATGCCATCCTAACGCATAAACATTTTGAGCTAGGATTGACTAAAGTGGGATTTATTTTTGGTGTCTTACCTGTCCTTAACTCGGTATGGCGTGGAAATTAGAGCCTTTCTCTCCCCGCAGTGGTCTGTCGTTAGTCACGTATACAAAATTATGATAAAGAGCGTTTAGGTAGACTCAGTTTTAGATATATATGGAATGGATGTCAACGTATTTATTTCCAAGTTATATCTGTGATGCTCACGCCAATGGAAAATCATACCTATGGCCATGGTAAATCTAAGCTGGGTCGGGTCTTCCTGATCATAGAAGGCTCCTTTTGTCCACCTAATAACAAGATAATCGTCTTCTGGTGCCACATTCAATACCCCGATAAAGACAGGTGGCGTCAAATCTACAAAGATGGGACCCACAACCTGAAAGATAATATACGGTCACTGACTTAAAGGCATGTCGTGGCAGAACGTACACAGGTGAGGGGAGAATATGGTACAAGCGGCTTTTTGTTTGTTTGAATGGAGTATCAAGTATCAAGTTTTACCCCAACATATGAGCAGCTATTCACATAGATACACACCTGCTATACGTGTACGATCAGTTCAGCCTGAGTGTGTAAAATGTACTTGAGGGTTAATAATTGTTTTAATATTTCGCTCTAGTAAGAAGTATGTGAAAATATTTTTGATTAAAAACGCCCTCTGGAGTTCATGTACAATGTATGTTATATAATTACACAATACAATATATGTAATCGAAGTATTCACTTTGTCTCAGATTATAAAGGAATATACGCATTGGTTAGAAAGTCTCTGGGAAGGCTGCACTGTATATTATCTTCAACAGAAAAACAGTTTAATGTGAAAATAAGTGATATCTTGCTTGCTAAATCTGTATAATACCTGCACGGTTTGCAACTGTGCCCTGTTTGTGGCACGCAGCATGAAGTAAAACCTACTCCCTTCCTTGATGTTTGGATGATGAAGAGAAATATAACTTTTGCCCGAGTGAGATGGTGTAAACGGAACAACGTCCGGGTCCAGTGTGTCTTGAGCTGAAGCCAGGCCAACATGATACGCACCGATACCACTTTGCGAATCTTGTCCTTTCCATGAGGCATATAGCTATGAAGAAATTTCACATTGTCTTTTTTTATTATTATTTTTTTTTTTTCGTTTTTCTACAAGCAGCGAAATATTGCTGTAAATCTTTGAATCTTTTACCAAGAAATAACTAAATTTACACCCATTGGCACAGTTTTGCCTCTGGTACATATTTCTTGTTGATATGTGTGTCTCAGCTTGCTAAAAAGATTTGTTCCGTCTTTCTGCACATTCTATTGAACTTTAGTAATTGGTTTAGTGTGTATTTTTGTGTTGGTAAATTGTCAAAAATCTTAGTTCTCTGTTGCGCCTGAAACTGATTTAAATAAAATCATATATAAAACGTTGTGAAGTAAAGGTTGTCATTAGTCACATGTTGATCTTTCGAAATATATGCATCCATAGAGGCAGCGCCGATCTGCAAACATGTTTCTGTATCCATAAGGGTGACGTTGTATGCTTGTTCGAGAGGATACACATTGATATCTTCCACTCTGGTTGAAATGTTTCTGAAAATAGTTTAAAACAACGGTCATGAATTGCTCTTGTTATTTTATATTCTGACGCTTATATATGACGGAAAACGTGACTGGAAAGTGGATAGCTTGAAAGTGATTTGATTTGCGGAATTTCTGTTTCACAACTGTGGATCTTTATTCAATTTAGCTTCGCCGCACACATTTATTTGAACAGATATTTTGACTCCTTCAGCAGCCTAAGTGTGGAGAGAAAGAAATCACAGAACTTATATAGGACATAAAGCGATCTTAAAGGAATGGTGTGACCATATATACATATATATATATACATACATACACACACACACACACACACACACACACACACACACATATATATATATATATATATATATAACATTAAAGAATATTGAAACTACGTTCTTTAGAAAGTGCCTACTTGCCTGCATTCCAAACTGCCATTCACAGGTCTCCTAAATCTGGTACTGTTAACAAGCCATAAATTGCCGTCTTTATCACTCACTAATCCAGCCCTCACCATCAAACTGTCTATCATTATAGCTGATATTTCTGGGTCTGTTACATCAACAATCACACCATTGGAACAAACAGCTTCCGACTTGTCCATGGCAGCATTAAAAGCCACGACTGTCACGTAATATTTTCCTGGTCCAGGTGACTTCCAATTGGCGAACGTGTTGGAAATCTCCTAACAAATACAACAAAAAGGACAGTTACAGGCATATGCGCAGCTCACCGTCGTTGCACATCCAGACGTGGTCCTCTGACTTTCGGAATTAGATCAAGGTAACCTTCTCTACGATCATCACATACAAATATTTTAATGCCGGCTCTATGCGTCTCGAATGATCACTCAAGACAGTGGCCACTTGTTTTCAAGTTACAACACAAAACACTGAATTCATTAGAGTGTGAGCTTGGGGTTTGGGTCAAAATCAACCATGTATTTTTCATTTTACTACTCACACAGGCCCATCGCTACCCATAACTGAGTGTCCTGTGACCTTGAACACATGATATCTATGTCACCCATATACACCCTGAACTTGGACCTTTTGGAGGACTGTAACTATATGCAATAAGAAGTATTCACTTCCACACTGCTAGACATCTCGAGTCGTCATTTTTATATAAAATATGACAGGTTTCATTATAACCACGACTTAGGTCAATATGTTTGTGACCTTTCCTACCCCCTCAACTTAAAAAGTAACAATATCAACAGAAACCCAATCAGTACTTTCACATTAATGTCTTATAGTAACAATTCACAGGCCTAGAATCAACGATTGCCAATATATATACCAATATGTCTGTTCGTGTTTAAGGTCACTCAACATCAAACTTAACAACACCAATAGACTCCAGTTTGGAACTTTCTTGTTGCTGTTTAATAGGAGCCATGTGCTTAGGATCCACTGTTTCAATATATCAGCCAAGATATCAAATGTACTGCTATCCCGTTCACCCTTTCTCACTGTGCATTTCATTCAACGTGCAGCATACATGCAGGTACATAATTTATACTGGAAAATACTTAAAAGCAATGACGTTCCGCGCAAATCTATATAACAGCGTTAATCAGCCTACCGTACTGTTGTCGTACAAAGAAAAATCTTCCTTCTTGTAGCATCGCGTGCCAAATCTATAATGGTAGAACGGTACACCACTCTCACGATCAAAAAATCCGTCCCAGTGGGCGTGCACAATGGTATCCACTTGAAAGTCCACGTCACCGCCCCCAGGCAAACCGTCATATACAATGCCCGTGTGCGGGGGTGTCGTATCTATAGTTATCTGCGCATTGAGACAAAAAGCTACGTAACCACAAATTTCCTTTTATATGGCTGGGAGGATAGATTCAGGTAAAAGGCGAGGTCAAGTCAATATATATATATATATATATATATATATATATATATATATATATATATATATATATATATATATATATATATATATATATATATATATATATATATATCGTCTTACAAGTGTGAGTGATTTGTGCATACAGAAGAATCTCCTGATAGAAACCACCTAAGGGAATGAAGAATGCTTTAACATGGAAACATTGTACTAAGGATACACAAGAGGCTCATTGACCTAGTGCTCTGCTGACTTGTAATGTATTACAAAAATATAAAGACTTGAAACAAAGCAAGGACGGGTTGGGTGAACTCTGATATATAGTTAAGTTTACATGTTTAATTCAATGAATTTTGGAGACATGAATTTTTGTATGTTTTAAGACATTTTGGGTGATAATTTGTGTCAAAGTATATTTAGCGCCACAAGTACCAAAGCAACCAAGATTTTGACCTCAAAAGCAACCGATATTTTGACCCCGTCCACAATCCAGCACATTTGTATGAAGATCCAATGAAATTAAGAATGCTAGTTTGAACTAACATCTTGACTTATATATTACATAATACCATAGGTTGCACCACCAATATCAAGCTCCACGTAGATTTTTATACACGTCAGAAGTCGTAAAAGTTATATGGGCCTGGCACAAACTGTGGGGTACGCAGCGTTCTCAAGGTTTTCACACTGGGACCCTCAATATTTCAAGTCACTATATGACCTTCAAGTTTAACTCGGAATGAAAAAAAATGTTCCTGTTCAAAATGTGCCTCCCTCTTCAGCTATCCATACATGTATTTTTGTTGTTAAAACAGTTAATAAATTTTGGAGTTTTAATGTTAAGGACGCTAGGGTACTCAAAAGATTTTCACATTTTGACCTTTATATTACATAACGCTATAGGTGGCGCCACCAATATTGAACTCGACCTAGACTTAAACACGTGATAACTCCTGAAAATTGTATGGAGATATCTTGAAAATTATGGACTATATCGCCGTCACAAACAAACGTTTACAGAGGGACAGACAGAAGAATGGACGAACAGACATGTGTGATTACATGGGCTCTGTGACCTATTATCAGAAGATCTAACAAACACAGGACTGTGCACTGGTGGTCTTTTTATATAAATTGTACCTTTATGAAGGTAATCATCATTTGGAATCCTGCTGTATTTCCAGATATTAAGAATACATTCTATGAATATCATGGCCCCATCACACTTTCGTTAACATGCCAAATCTACCATTATTTTCATCAGAAAAAAATAGTTGATGGCTACACACTAATCTGACCATAAGCAGCATGTCACATGTACTCTGAATAGTTAAATCAAGTTACTTTACCTTACTGAGGATCATTATGTCTTGTGAGCTTCGAATCTTACTGCGTGAACGTTTCAATATAGAATTTAATTTCCATTCAAGAAAACTGACATTATCTTGGAATAAAATCCAACCGAATGTATTTGTGGTAATCAGAGATACCTGTATTGTTTTTGATGCAAGGAAAAGAGGCTCATTTCGAATATCTACTTGGAAGAAATAATCGGAGTCGTGATTTCCTCTCGTGTAATTTCCTGCAACAAATATATTTGTTATTGCGTACATGACAGTTTTTAGAGCCAGAAGACGGTCCCAATTTGCAATTCCATGTATTTATATTAAAAATACCGATAAACACAATTATTGCAGGTAGATTCTATGCTAAAGTAAGATTTAATACGTTGAATAGTTTTGCAGCAAAAGTTAAATTTACAGGTATATTTTAACCATAAACAATCATTTACCACAAGAAACCTCACAAACTATGAGAAGCAGGTTGAAGCAAATACATTTCTGTGAGGTTCCACTCTATTTACCTGGATTTGCTTTAATTATAAATCTTCTGTTGAAACAACCGCTCATGCCGGTACAGTAACATTCATTGTCTTCCCCATGTGGCTCACAATCCTACAGGACATTTTGTCAGGAGGAAAAAAAACGGAATAGTAAGTACCTGTGCAGTTATTCAACACCGGTGTAAGAATAAAACACAGAATGTGGCAGTGACAATGTGTTAAATATAACAGACAGAGTTTCAGGTTCTGTTATAATTATTGACTTTATTATTTATAGTCTATTCGCATCGGTGGATATGTTGGACAATCGCTTCAATTTGAGTTGCCTTTGACAAGCAATTTCAAATTTACAAGTACAAAATAGACCAGTGACTAAAATTTATTTTTTCAGTGCGTTGTCTTCTTAATTCTACGTTACCTAGCCCGCGTACTATGCGGTTCCAGTATGGAGAGGAACGGAACGTGCTCCATATTAAGAGTGAAAACAAGTGTCCAATATTGCCGGTTTAAACAGACAGGTCACGACAATGCCAGCGTACGGGTCTACAGTTCATCAGAATTAAACACATTTTGCTTCAGAGCTCAAACCAAAAGTGTAATTTCTGCTCATTAAATATAATCTTATTGGCTGGACACAATCAACGAGGCGCTGCTTTTTCATCTTATAACCGTCATGTAACAGGACGTACTGCAAGTGACTTGTAATGCTGCGTTCCTTCGTTTCCATGCGAGATGACGTGAGAAAGACCAGTGTAGTTATCATATAGTGTCCAATTTACTGTGTGAAGGCCGCTATGGACATCAAATGTACGAACCAATATTCTGTAACATTTTTATAGAACAATCACAATATTGACACACCATATATATGGACATCGTTCTCATGAAAGACCACCGCGGACTTCAATGATGTAAATTCAATATGTTACGCAGTAATTATACTTTTTTACTAAATATTGTAACATGGGCATTACTGGTGAAATGTAGCCTGCACCAATATGCTAGCTTAAAATGAAGAAGGAGTTATCTTTGGTTTTAATAATAAAATATAGAATGCAACAATTGTGCATCAATGCCCTTTATATATGCGACCAACTTATTCTTGTTTGCACGTTAAATTGCGAAAATGAACCAAGCACACGACTGGCTACAGTGTTTATTAATTCACATAAACAAGTGTCGTCATTGGTATTTTTTGAAAATACTGACTTTTGACCGGTAGAGACACGAAGCAATGCGTATGCATTGCATACGCAGGTACTTCTTTTTGATTGATACAAAGAAGAGCCAATGCGCGCACAGTACAAACATGAAAATATTGTTATGTAAATGATACAGACAAAAGCCAATACGTAGGCATTACACTGCTCTATTAAAACCATACAATGATGAGCATGATGAACACAAGAGGATGTCCATAATTATAATATTTCACTGATGGAAAAAACATTCATACGTTTTTACCACCACCACCACCACCACCCCCACACACACACACTCCACTACACCAAAAGGCATTTACAAGAGCCAATCACACAGAGAAAGCCTGGATTCTAAGTGACTCATATTCCACATCGGCTACTTGCTATAGGTATAAATGATGAATCCACATATAGGGATCATGTTAAAGCGACTGTTTTACTTAGTAAAAATGTGTATTATGTCATTATAAGGAAACTTGAGATGTGAATGCTAACACCTTTCACATTAAGCCTAGCGGCACTATTAAAAACAACGCTTTATGGTGAACATTTGCCAGGGTTCCTGGGTCATAAGGTAACACGCATGGACATTTTCACACTTTGGTGTGGCTATAGTGTGCCTTTTGGCGGAGATGGTTTTGATTTGTCTTGAGTTTTATCAAGTTTACAGGCTGAAAATTTGACTTTTTTCATTATTTGTTTTTTTAAAAAACATAATAAAAATCATTTAATTCTGAAGCCCCGCTTTTATTCGTTAATGTTTTTTCTTTAGTGAAAATGATGACAATTGTGGACGCTCTGTTAGGCTATTAAATATGAAAAATAACTAGAACCGTTCCTCTCTCGTTTACAATAAATCAGACATCTACAGTATTATGTAATCTAAAAGGACGGGTTTCGAGGAATAGGAAGGAATAGGAAACTACATGTCTACCTCATCTTATACAATTCTCGCAGATTATGTACTGCCAGTCCTTCCCGTCCATCTTTAAAGATACCAACATCGGCAATGATGGGCGGCGACGAATCAATATGCACAATAACATCCTCTGTGCGCTCATGGTCTATTATGTCAACAGCTTTAATCCAGATCCTCACAGACTGGCCGTCGTCGATACTGGTCGGAAGTTGCCTCACTTGTTTGTACATGTCATCAACCATTTCCCACTCATCTGCAGGAGTACCGTTGTTGCTTAGGCCACCTTCGTAGTCAACATTGAATGTGGTATAAAACTTGACGATGCCAAGTACATTTGCTGTTGCATTCACGTTCCGTTGGCCTGTAAACATGTCAACCGCGATTGAAAAGTAAAAGATAAGAACCAAAAAATTAAATTACAAAATCTTAATGATTTTCCAAATAAATTTTGGACATGTTTGTCAGGATATAGGCCTATTGACAATCAACTTTTGGCACATATAATATCCTGGACATCATCATGTGTGTGTGTGTGTGTGTGTGTGTGTGTGTGTTTCAGGGCAGGAGTTGCTTGAAGATAACTTCGGCTCCATCCTTTGAGCAATTCCCACAATTCCACATGGATTGTTGTGAACTTACCTGTTTGACATCTGATGCCAGGCCGCCTGTATTTGGTATTGACTGCGATACGGTGCCAACATCTGGTTTGTCGGCCAGTGTGTTCATATTACACTACTGTGAATGGTCAATGGGTACTAAACACCATTTTGTATTACATGTATATGGTTCGTGTTTTGGATAACTATGTACTACGCGCATATGAACAAAACAGAAAGAAAGAAATTCTGCGTTTAATACGTTTACGATTATATTTCGTGGATTACCTTGCATTCTCTCAAAAGACATTTTTACTCATGATCACGCGTTAATCCATTTTCCGGCTAGTTTGGTGAAATTGTTCATCCAGGCCAAAACCACAAGGGAAACACTTACCTCTTATATGATCGTATGGTGCTTTTGTCCCTGTCCAAGGTGTTTTTATCTTTCCCAGTAAGCTCCTCATATTGTGAACCCGGTTTATGAAAACATTCTCCCAATTCACTATGACGGGCCGTTTAATATCAGTCTGCCATCTGTAATCTAAGGTAAAATTGTGCATGTATATGCTAAATACTGGGTTCTTGTTCTCGTTTCAAATTCAGTGTCGTTTTACGTCACCTCTGCGTACATAACTACTTCTGACTAATGTATCATGAAACGTATATACTGTCGCCACCAACCCTCAGACATGTATGCAAAATTCTGCAGTGACAAGATTGTAAGCGAAGGACAAAGACAGTCAAAGGTCAAAGGTCATATCCAGTTTTACCCTTAATGAACATATTTCACATTTGTTTTATGTATTTTTGATTTGGAGTATTTGCTGTAGCCTGTAGCCCATACAATGGTACCAGGGTGAGGATCTGCGATTGGTGGCCTTGATCACAGGCGCTCGTTACGTTCAGCCAGTCAAGCATTCGTGGTAAATGGTAATATACGGGAGGGGGTAAAGAAGGTAAGCCTGGAACATCTCTACGTGGAATGGCCCCCATGTTGGGCCTCATATGCAATAAATTATTGTGTCTTCATCTGTGCAGTCAATCATTCGTGCTAATAAGATGGGGGAGAGTAGGCCTGGAACCACTTCGTCGTCAGACGGAGCTCGGAGATGCGTGCAAAAAGCCTAGGTGTACATAATCCTTAACGTTAAAAGATACGTGTAGGAAGAATCTTCTTTCTTTCTCTCTAGCTTTTTCTTTCCTCTTTTCCTTGAGTAATGAGGGTTTGTTCAACCCCCCAACCTCAACCCACTAGTTGCACCACAGCAATGGGAAGGATGTGGATATTTTAACTTAGATGTATCGAAATTGTGGACGCTATACGCAGGCAAGATGAATCAGGAAAACCATTAACATGAAATATTGGATGAGACGCGGTGTACCGTGCATAAAATAGGTTTTTCATAGTTTGCTGCAGACACAAGTTTTCCAGAAAATCTAGTTTACTACTTGGGGAGAATTGGGAAATATATTTGCTTGGTATTTATTCTCTGCAAAGTAACAGTTGGTTTTATTGTTTCTGACTTGTGCACACATAAATGTGACGCGTCGAAAGCCCGTTTGTTCAATGGGCGTAGCCATGCACATACTAAATTACTATATAGCTTATTACTGTTAGGCAATAGTCAGCCAATATATATCAACGAAAATTAATTTTAGAAATAGACAAAATAGAAAGAACGTTACCCGTTGTGCTATTAGCACTTGTAGCCCTTATACGTTTGTCGCTTTGAATGTCTATCTCTGTGCCATTATCATAGAGGACAAAACGCCTGGCAGTCTGGCAATTTTTTATATCGTCCACTACATTGTCGCAGGCCGTCAGCGTGATCTTGTAGACCAAAGTTTTATCGTCGGTAAGATTTATCTAAGACACAAAATGCAGAGAAGCAGATAGTGTGAATGATTAAGTTTACCACATATGATTCTTAATATATTTGAATAATATAGTGACATGACTTGACAGAAATATTTTCCAAATTCAAACAGCCCAGGTGAATTCTAACCATGCAGCAATGTACCTTCAAACTGCCTCGTCTCGCACAAACTAGGGGCTCAAGATTTAGATAAGCCACCATGCATGAAAGTTCCATTTTCGCAAACTTTAATGTCAATTTACGTCAAAGCCAACATAATATTAGTTCAACTATTAAGACCTACTTGAATCTAAGGCCGTACGCCCGAACTACAGAATAATAGAACAAACGAATTTATGAATTTTATCCTTTTTTTGTGAACGAAAACGCAAAAGCCAAAGCAAGCCACGTCTTATCAACAGCAACCAATAATGTTTACAAAATGAAGTCACAAGCATAGATCCTCCCAGATGTCTCCTGGTCTTGATATGAATCTCATGCACGAGTCGCCCTCCCCCTGCATTCTGTGGTAAATGGCTAAATGCATAATATCCATCAAAATGTCTCTTTCTTTCCTTAATTGGATTTTTTTATTCAACGTGAAATTGAAAAATCAATGATCGAATGTAAAGTTGGCTTCTCCGGGCCACACTAACATACATTAATTCCACAGGGTGCACTGGTCAGTTGACACTATTATGCCATTTTACAGGCAAACTGATAAAATAATTCCACACAAACAACTTCAGTGTAACGTTTGGCAAGGTTACACAAACTATTTGCGCTTTAATTACATCGATTTACACTGATCACAAAAGTCAGTTACATTTTTAGACCCTTTATGGGTTAGTCCAGATAAAAAAAATATGCACCATGCTGAATAAATAATCATTATCCAGGAAGGCACATTCAAGCCAGCCGCCATTTTGCAACACAGAATGGACAGCAAACATAAGCAGCTGTACAACTTTTGGCAGCAAGTATTGCTAGCATGGTCATGTCTCTCAAACCAACTGGCATACAGTGCACTGTAAAAATAGCCAACACAGAACTGTGTAACAGTAAGTTACATCTGCTGCTATATTCTATGCATAGATCAAGATAGATGCAAAGCATACTACATGATTCAAAGTCGTCATATTTTTGCAAGCCAACCACAGAACAAAATGAACATGAATCGGACATAACCATACAAATTTTGATACCAACAATGCGAGATACAGTTATTCAAAGTAGCAATATTCTCAAAATATACACGATACGCCTGCAGATACATGTATCATATTTTTGCCATGAGTATGCACCTTCACTTTAAGTGATAGAGTAATTAAAATAATGATATTCTCTAAAGATTAACGATGCACGTTCAGCCATATGTATCCTATTTTTTGTCATAAGCATCTTAGATTTCTGTGTGACATTACAGACTTGGCCTTATTCCCTCACCGTTCACCATTGAAGCATACATAACATATGTTTTGATTAACAGACAGAATTATTATTAAGTATAATAATATCACTAAAACCATAATCCCCATTGAAGTAAATAAGTTTCAGACGGAGTTCAGGGGCAAACCAACGCCAAGGAAAGATGTAGGCTATGTTATCTGGCTTGGTCTCATATACAATTCTAATTCGAAGCTTTTTTGTTACCGACTTAAACAGTCAAATACATTGGAACAAACGATATTTGACCAGCAGCATGTTTTGCTCGATTTCAGCGTAAAGAATTAAAATGCATTCCACCTCAGCATATCAAACCTGTGCACAGCTGACATGATTTTCACCGAACGACACATACAAGTAGTTGACACTGAATGTTTTAAGTAAACCACCATTAATATTCACCACTGGCTTGAGTCTTTAAGTTACCCAGACCTACAGTGAGTACCTACAGTTCAGACATTTTTTAATCAAAAGGTGCTGTGAACATATATAGGGAATACTAATCCATATTGAAAGATACAACACTTAACCTCTGCACACATCCAGCATCACGGACAAAAAGTAGTTCATTTTCTTTGTTTGTGAGAGCAACTCTTCAATCTTGAACGGTGTGACCATAACACTAGCTTATTTTACAATATACCCTGCACAGCAAAACCACAACGCGCTTATTTTACGGTGCTTCAATGAAAACATGAACACAAGCAATCTGATAATTGTGTATTGCCAAATTTATAATTTCTTGACACTGTTCATACTGCTAGACTGAAATAGAAAATGGAGTTTCAGGACAATTATCAGAGCTCTGGAAGTGAAGCACAAGCATCTTTTGCTGTGATTGCGTTCCACCCGCTGCTGCAATACTCGTCATTTGTAATTTTCGGGACTTAACTCATCATATAATGAGAAGTTTTGCGCATATTTCACTAAAGCACATATGTAAATGTAAAGTACAGTTGAATCTCCAATTTAGACCCCATCCATAGAGACAATTTCTATATGAAGACTGCCAATTTACAGTCCCGTTTTTATTTATCCTGAGCAATTAAATTAAACCAATTTTAAGACCACATCTTTTGAGTCCCTTAGCTTCCCCTAATGGGGAGATTCTACAGTAGTTGTATATAAACATCAAGGGAGAAGAAGACAATTTACCAATATTTTCGTAGTGTGTCCTTATTTGACGGGCAGATTCCCCTGTGGATCTTTATAATTTCAAAGGATAAGATAATTTACCTTCATTTCAGAAGTATTTCTGTCCACAACGGCAGGATCCTCTGGGCTTTCAGTGTCATCCACCAACTCGCCAGGACCTGCTTTTTTCATTTTGCCTATTTCTATCTCATACTCTTTAATGCCAGCATCGTCGTCCTTCCATCCAGCCCAACGAATATGCAATGTTCTCTATTAAAGAGACATGTGCGTACCTATTACTTTGATCATATTCTTAATAAACAGAACAGCATTGCAGTGTTCTCCACGATAAAGTAATTTGAGGGGGTGTTCTAAAAGCCACCAGTATTAAAGTTTTAAACACGTTTTGTGCCTTATATGGTTTCCTTATCATTTCCTTTAATTGAACAAATTTATAATGACACAACTGCCCCCTCCATAATTAAAATAGAAAAGAAAAAAAGGAATAACTTTAAGATACCTGAAGATTTTATGGGTAAAAACAATTTTAATTTTCTAGAATTTGTGACATTACGAGCGAAGAATGTTTTGTGGCAGAAATAGCTTTGCTACAGAAAAAGAATACATGGAACATCGTTATGGAATGGCACTATCGTGTAAGTATAGCAGCTTAACCGCAGTTTGTACACAAATGTAAGAGTGACCATTCAGCCACTTATAACGTCAATATGAAGCATCAATTAAAGTTACTGCACCAGTGCATTAAAAATGAAAAGTTCTCAAATTAATAGCAACAGTAAAAGGTTCAGTTCAAAAGCCAAGTCACACTATATAAAGCAGCTACTCTCAACCTGTGAGATTTTACAATTACTACTGCCATGCGGCCACTTTTACAGCCGTTGTATGGTTGTACAGCCACTCCCTTCATTTGCATGGAGGTACGAGCACTGGTTACCAATAACATCTCAGATGTGCGATGACGGAATGTGCAACTCGAAACTGTCAGTATAGCGACAAAATAGTTACCCAAGAGCCATTTGAGCAGCTTCAAATATTTCGTACCTTTTTTAATATACATGAAAAAAGTAAACATTCCAGCCCAAACTATGCACGTATTACACGAATTAGTATTAATGATGCTTACCCACACAGGTTTCGAATCATCCGCAGATCGTTCTTTTCTGCAGTACTGGCCATCTTGTGAGGTATTTAGTGTTAAATATTAGAAACAAGTTATTAGTCTTAATGTCCTGCATTAAACCATATTTTTCGTGCTGACAGAAAATTGTTGCCTTATTATAATAAGTACAAGTCACATATACATGCGTACATACATACATATATACATACACACACATACATACATAAATACACCCACAAATACATACACACAAATACATACATACATACATACATACATACATACATACATACATACATACATCCATCCATCCAACCATCCATCCATCCATCCATCCATCCATACATACATACATACATACATACATACATACATACATACACACACACATACAAACATTCATACATCCATCCATACATATATACATACATATATACATCCATACATATATACATACATACACACATACATACATACATGCATACATACATGCATACATACATACATACACACACGTACATCCATCCATCCATATATCCATACATACACACAAACACACACATACATACATACATACATACATACATACATACATACATACGTGCCAGTTTTCATGACTACACACCTGGCTGGTAACGTAGCCATTGGTCAACATCATCATTGACTCCGGATCACATGGTGAATTGGCCTGACTGCAGTGGTACGGTAGATCATAATCAAATATCCAAGATCCTCTTCTCGTGGCAGTTTTACCAATAAAGTCAGTCCTAATTGTTATATTTGAATCCAAATGTGTATATTTGAAATGTCCTCCGTTTTCAGCAAAAACCTCAAATTCTATTCTGAAAGCAAACACAAACATCAGCTTAACATTCGGTCCATGGAGCAAAAAATTAAAACACTTTGCATATCATACTGCCGAAGTACGATTCTGGTTTCTTTGCATGCAGCTCACATTCAAATTGATAGATTTTCAAAGTTCGCTCTCAAAAGTCTCTTTTATTTTTAAAACATAAATGTAATTTTGTAGAAAGTCTTTGTGCAAACAAGTGGCTTTGTAATGCTGCTGATGACGAATAATATCCTTTTTATTTGCTCAGGGATGTCTTTATATAGGCCCGTGCTTTCTTCGAAGGTGCTCATCGTTGCTCTTTTTTTGACACCCCTGTCATGAGACGACTAAAAGGCTGGGGAAAATATCTACAGTGAAAATCAATTACTATTTAATATTTTTATCATACAAGTATTAAATGTATGTGGTATATTTAAAAAAAAGAAGAAAATATCGATATTTCCCTTTGTATTCGGGACGATTTTGGAATAATGAATGTGCGGTTAGATGTTTTTTCCGTTTTGTCAGAAGGTACGGAATTTTAATAAGTCGCAAAATATAGTCATGGGCTTGGAATAATTTCATGAGATTAAAAGAACTGTGCAGGTCTGTGGGTTACAAAAGTAGCATTATTTTGTGACTAGAGAAAACAATTATCGTGCATATTGCTTGGAAGAGTACATTTTCACTAAGCACCATTACAGACAATAATGCGTGACAAAGTTACATTACTAAACAAGCCAATATATAGGAGAGCATCAAGAGCTAAATAACAAGCACAAAGAGTAAAGTCACACTTGTCATCATATATAGAACAGCAACAAAAGCTTAACAACCAGCTGAAAGAGTAAACTGCACTGAAGCTGGTATTTCCTCGTAAGGAAAATTTCTTCCAAATAACACTATGTCGGTAAAGCAACATTTCCCACGTGTAATAGTTATAAACTTTATCTATTTAACGAGGATTGGGCAATAACCATTGACTAATACAAGGCCTTTTCCGCAAGCACATATATATCATAAATACAGTAAAATATGCAGTAATCGACAATGGAAAAAGATGAATAATAATGATAATAATAATAATAATAATGATAATAATAATAATAATAATAATAATAATAATAATAATAATAATAATAATAATAATAATAATAATAATAATAATAATAACTATACAATAAAACAAAAGAAGAACACCTTGACAATATGATGTTACAGAACAGGTGCATATGATTGCTTAAACTATGTAAAAACCAGTCAAAGAAATACCTAGTTGGGTTTAACTCGGCACATGAAATTAATCAGCTTTGTCTGAATCCGAATTAACATTCGCTTCTAAACAAAATCTTTTCGTTTGGAAAAAAATCATTGAAGCATCCAATAGTATGCAGTTACACTCGAAAGACAAATTATGATGACCGAACAAATAAAGCGAGACTTTATCATTATGAGATAAATTATTAAAACTCAAATTGAGATGACTGGTTTTGAAAGCTGAAGATATTCTAGCCATGAAAATGTTTCTGTGAGTTGTGTAAAATGGATGCTGCAAAAGAAAATGATAAGAAGTTTCAGAATGATGTTCCCAATGATATTATTAATTTGCGAATCTATTAAACGCCGAGTACATAGAGTTGCATTGAGGGCACAAAAATCCACTCTTAGTCTTGTAATAAGTATGTTAAATTTTCGAGGCCCATAACGCAGGTGGTCGAGCCTCGCAGGGAAAAGTATCCGTTTAGCATATATTAAGAAGATACTAAGAGACCTAGAGTCACGAACAGTAAGTGCAAGAGAGTTCTCAAAGTGAAGTTATAGAGCGGATAAAGCTACCAGAGAAAATATTAATCCGAGTACTGGGCAAAAGTCGATCATTTCTAGTGAGTAAATTATGGTTGCGACGACCATTTTTAGGACGCAGAAGATCGCTGAAGTGAGCCGGACATAAGCTTTTCACTATTTTGAACTTAAGTACTAACTTGAAGTATTTTCTTCTGTCTCTTTACCTCGGCCACCCTATACATTTTAAAACTTTAACACAACTAGATGTATTCATAGCTCCTGAAACACCAGGGCAAGCTCGATACTGAACTGATTCGAGCATGTCACTACTTCTGACTGAATAGCTGTCTGTAATTTGAGATACATATCCCAAAATTGGCCAAATACCTGAGGTGTAAATAGTTTCAAGGCACTACATGGAAGCTTAAGCGTACATTTCCTAAATCTCGCCAGCCGTGCTGACGCTTTGTTGCAAATTGACAAAACATGTTTATCCCACGACAAATTATGGGTAAGAATGACACCAAGGTGTTTATGCTCTTTTACTTTTCTTAATCACTTCACCCATGAAAGTTACTAGGGGTGGTCTTGATGTTTAACTGGTTTACAAAAGCCATATCTTCAGTTTTTACAGAGATAAAGTCCGCTTTCCATTTTACTCCACAACCCTGAATGGTTAACAGTTTTTCAGTTAAAGTTATTCTAGTTTGCTCAGGGGATTCGACAATCTCAAGTAGCAATGTGTCATCCGCAAAAATGTAAGCTTTGCAAGAAAGACTGTCAAATAAATTATTACGGTAGCGGAGGGGATTGAGCTATAACGGCAAAATCGTGACCCGACAGAAAATGAGTTTTTTCCATTTCCGTAAAGTTTGGCACTTTAACTTTCTTGTCACCAAACATGAATACTAAAAAAGCAAAATTTATATGATAAAAAAGGGAAAAAACATAACCATGTTTTAGCTGGCTGCAGCATGGGCATGTCTGTTCACAAATGTATGCTGATTAGTTTGGATAGCAGTCGGCTGCTTTCCACAATCCAGGACCGTAGCAACGACAAACGACCAACTGTTACATTTTGAGGTGCGCTGCTACCAATTCTTGTATAAACTGCTTGGCAAGATTAGGACTGATTAATTGGTTTGTTGTGGTGATCAAATGGCCATGTAGATAATTAAATCGATGGGCTCATGTTTTCCTTCTCAGAGTGTGATGAAAAAAATAAATAAAAAATAAGGGACGATAAAAGGTGGCGATTGTCAAAACGGCACCTGGCGATGGACGTGAGCCTCAGTGTGTTTTCAATGAAGGCGATTTCAACCTATGCGTAAATCGTTACTCAGAATCATGGCATTGTATATATTACAAAGGCTTACAACCCTTTCTACAGTCTTGCCCTATCCAAGACCAATTTGCTTTTAATGTTTACTGGCAAAAAATACACATGACGATCGAGGAATCCTAACACTGGACCACTTGGCTAGAACAGTAATGGTCCCAGGACACTACTTTGGGGGACACCCGGAATAGGTACCCAATCTGAAACAGCTTCATCTGACACACCTCTGTCTTCTATTTGTTAAATATGAATGGATCTGGGAAAGCAGTGGATCGGAAATACCAAGTTGTTTGAGTTTGACAAGCAAGCCTAGATGCCAAATCCAACCGAAAGCTTTAGATGCGTCCAAAAGTACCATAAGCACATCTCTACGTTTATCTCAAGCTTCACTAATAACATGCAAAATTTTGATGAGTTGGTTGACTGAACTGTTAAGTTTCTTAAAACCGCAATTGCAAGGAGTCAGGAGATTTTTTCAAAGGAGGAAATCATACAATTTTTGAAACCCAATCATTTCAAACACTTGAGCCGGTGAACATAAAAGAGGGACAGGACAGTAGTGTTTATGCAAGAAATCTTCTTCTTTTTATAGAGACCAACCATATGAGTTTCTTTCCAAATAGCGGTAAAAGCAACCTTTTCCAGTGACATCTTAAACAATATTGTGAAAACACCAACCGGGTGTGGGGCAAATAAACATTGTATTTTATTCGGAAGGTTATCCAGCCCTCCTTTTTGGAAATTTTAAATTTATATATAGTTTCAATGTTTCTTTCTCATTAATAATAATATGGTCAAGTTTTTGGGTCGGTTTTGTCTTCCATAACAGGTGTCGGATTATTGACGTCACCATTGACCCACTGAGATGAGAAAGAAATCATTTAGAGTGTTAGCGTTATCAACGGAGTCAAAGAAGACCCAGTCATTACGTTATGTGGAGGAATGGGTTCATTTGACCGTCCACCACAAGCGTTTTTGAACGATATCCACCATTATTTTGTTTCTATAGGTTTATTTGTTAAGGTTTTTACCTTTTGAGCAATGATTACGTTTGGCTTCTCTAAGTGAACTTACAACATTATTTCCCAGTTGGCGATATACGTCCCAAAATATAGCGGCATCTACATGATTATTTTCTCTCTCTCTCTCTCTCTCTCTCTCTCTCTCTCTCTCTCTCTCTCTCTCTCTCTCTCTCCTCTCTCTCTCTCTCTCTCTCTCTCTCTCTCTCTCTCTCTCTCTCTCTCTCTCTCTCTCTCTCTCTCTCTCTCTCTCTCTCTCTCTCTCTCTCTCTCTCTCTCTCTCTCTCTGCCCAAAATGGCTTGTCATGAATGGTTTGTCTGCTGGTCTCATCGTGACTTCCGTATGGGGAATACATTCGTTTGTTACTCCTTCAAAACATTAAAACATTTGGTAATATCCAAACAAATGACATCAACATTTTCATGCAATTATAGACCATCCCATTGAGCAGAAGATAAAAGACTGTGCAAACTTCTATTGTCGCAGCTGTTTCTGCCATGTCTTGTTGGCGGATTGAAGCCTGATATATGAATATCATCATTAAGTACCGTTGCATCCAACTCCGCTTCATTTCGGCAAATAATATCCACATTGTGATGAATACATGTACTCTCAGTTTCATCTGGTAGCCGTAACACTGTTGACAGTAATATAAAGTGAATTTAAAAATGAAGATAGGACCTGTTTTTTGGGGGGGAGGAGGCGGGTGAATGTCACAACATAAGGCTAAGAGTGTAATATA